>JANFPS010000173.1:0-28373 GCA_024703675.1 Drosophila nebulosa | reverse complement strand
GGGACGTTTAAAAAAAAAAACAATGTTTTCATTTTTAGTAGCCATCCGTTTTTACTTTGTCATTAAAACCCCAGAAAACTATTTTAAACCACTTTTCGGAAAATCGTGAATTTTTGTAAAAATTCAGTTTTTCAACTTTTTCCGTCCCCTAACTTTGCCAATATTGGGACAAATTAAAAAGCAATGTTTCAGTTAGTAGCGAATCCAGTTTACTTACTTTGTCATTCAAACCGAAAACTCATTTTGACCCACTTTTCGAGAAAATCGTGAATTTGAAAAAATTTCAGTTTTTTCAACTTTTCCGTGCTCTAACTTTCCCAAATATTGGGGACAAATTTAAAAAAGCAATGCATCAGTTAGTAGCTCATCCAGTTTACTTAACTTTGTCATTCAAACCTAAAAAACTCATTTCGAACCACCTTTTCGAGAAAACCGTGAATTTGTAAAAATTCAGTTTTCTCAACTTTTTCGTGCTCTAACTTTGCCAATATTGGACGATTTAAAAAAGCAATGTTTCAGTTAGTAGCCATCCAGTTATTACTTTTGTCATTCAAACCTAGAAAACTATTTTGAACCCACTTTTCGAGAAAATCTGAATTGTAAAATTAGTTTCTCAACTTTTCCGTGCTCTAACTTTTGCCAATTGGACGATTTAAAAAAGCAATGTTTCAGTTAGTACGATCCAGTTTACTTACACTTTTGTCATTCAAACCTGAAAAACCATTTGAACCCATTTTTTCGAGAAAAATCGTGAATTTGTAAAAATTCAGTTTTCTCAACTTTTCCGTGCTCTAACTTTGCCAATATTGGGACGATTTAAAAAAGCAATGTTTCAGTTAGTATCCAGTTTACTTACTTTTGTCATTCAAACCTAGAAAACTATTTTGAACCCACTTTTCGAGAAAATCGTGAATTTGTAAAAATTCAGTATTCTCAACTTTCCGTTTCTAACTTTTCCCCCAATATGGGACGATTTAAAAAAGCAATGGTTCATTTTTAGTAGCCATCAGTTTATTTACTTTTGTCATTAAAAACCCAAAAAACTATTTTGAACCCACTTTTCGAGGAAATCGTGAATTTGTAAAAATTCAGTTTTCCCTCAACTTTTCCGTGCTCTAACTTTGCCAATATTGGGACGAATTAAAAACAATGTTTCAGTTAGTAGCTGAATCCAGTTTTACTTACATTTGTCATTCAAACCTAGAAAACGCATTTTGACCACTTTTCGAGAAAATTCGTGAATTTGTAAAATTCAGTTTTTCAACTTTTCCGTGCTCTAACTTTGCCAATATTGGGACGATTAAAAAAGCATGTTTTTCAGTTGTAGCGAATCCAGTTACTTACATTTTCATTCAACCTAGAAACTCATTTTGAAGCCCACTTTCGAGAAATCGTGAATTGGTAAAAATTCAGTTTTTTCAACTTTTCGTGCGCTAATTTCCCAATATTGGGACGATTGTAAAAAGCTGTTTAGTTAGTAGCGGGCATCCTTTACTTACTTTGTCATTCAAACCTAAAAACTCATTTTGACTCCCTTTTCGGGAGAAAATCGTGAATATTGTAAAAATTTTAGTATTCTCAACTGATTTCCGTGCTCTAACTTGGCCAATATTGGGACGATTAAAAAAATGCATGTTTTCAGTTAGTATCTCATTTTAGTTTACCCTCATTATGTCTGCCAACCTAGAAAACTCATTTTGACCCCTTTTCGAAAAATTCGGGAATTTGTAAAAATTCAGTTTTTCTCAACTTTTCCGTGCTCTAATTGCCAATATCGGTACGATTTAAAAAGGCAATGTTTTCAGTTAGTAGCGCATCCATTACTTTACTTTTGTCATTCACGAACCCAGAAAACTCATTTTGAACCCACTTTTCGAGAAATCGTGAATTTGTAAAAATCAGTATTCTCACTTTTTCCGACGCTAACTTTGCCAATATTGGGACGATTTTAAAAATGCAATGTTTCAGTTAGTATCTCAATTTAGTTTACCCTCATTTGTCATTCAACCTATAAAACTAATTGTGAACCACTTTTCGAGAAAATGTGAATTTGTATAAAATCAGTTTTTCTCAACTTTTCGCGTGCTCTAACTTTGCATATTGGGATAAACGATTTAAAAGCAATGTTTCAGTTATTAGCGCATCCAGTTTACTTTATTTCTTTTGTCATTGAAAACTCATTTTGAACGCAATTTTCGTAAAAATCGTCAATTTGTAAAAATTCAGTATCTCAACTTTTCAAAATTCAGTTTTCCTCAACTTTTCCGTGCTCTACTTGCCAATATTGGGACGATTTAAAAAAGCATGTTTTTCAGTTAGTAGCGCATCCAGTTTTTACTTACTTTTTGTCATTGAACCTAGAAACTCATTTGAACCCACTTATCGAGAAAAGTCTGAATTGTATAAAATTTAGTATTCTCAAACTTTTCCGTGCTCTAACTTTGCATATTGGGACGATTTAAAAATGCCAATGTTTCAGTAGTATCTCTCCCATTTTACTTACATTTTCATTTCAAACAGAAAACTAATTTTGAACCCACTTTCGAGAAATTCCGGTGATTTCTAAAAATTCGTATTCTCACTTTCAAATTCAGTTTCTCAACTTTTTCAAGCTCGCCCTATTGGGACATTTAAAAAGCAATGGTTCAGTTAGTAGCGCTCCAGTTGTACTTACTTTTGGTCATTCAAAAACCGAAGAACTCATTTTGAACCCACTTTTCGAGAAATCGTGAATTTTGTAAAAATTCAGTATTCTCATTTTGCCGTGCTCTAACTTGCCAATAATTGTGTACTCTTTAAAAAAAAAGCAATGTTTCAGTTAGTAGCGCAGCAGTTGACTTACTTTTGTCATGGACCCCAGAAAACTCTTTTGAAGAAAACCCACGTTTCGAGAAATCGTGATTTGTAAAAATTCAGTTTTTCTCACTTTTCCGTGCTCTAACTTTGCCAATAGATGGGACGATTTTAAAAAAAAAACAATGTTTCAGTTAGTAAGCGCATCCAGTTATTTACTTTTGTCATTCAGACCCAGAAAACTCATTTTGAACCCACTTTCGAGAAAATCGTGAATTTGTAAAAATTCGTTTTCTCATTTTCCGTGCTCCTAACTTGGCCAATATTGGGACGATTTTAAAAACGATTTTCAGTTAGTAGCGCATCCAGTTAACTTACATTGTCATTCAAACCCTAAAACATTGTGAACCCACTTTTTCGAGAAAATCGTGAATTTGTAACTTTCAGTATTCTCAACTTTTCAAAATTCAGTTTTCCAACTTTTCAAAGCTCGCCAATATTTGGGACGATTTAAAAAGCAATGGTTCAGTTAGTAGCGCATCCATTTACTTACTTTTGTTCCATTCAAACCCTAAACACTCATTTTGGACCCTCTTTTTCGGGGGGGGAAAAAAAAAATCGTGGAATTTGTAACATTCAGTATTCTCAACTTTTCGTGCTCTAACTTTGCCATAATTGGGACCTCTTTTAAAAAGCAATGTTTCAGTTAGTAAAGCGCATCCGTTTCCTTACTTTTGTCATTCAACCCAGAAAACTCATTTTGAACCCACTTTTCGTGAGAAATCGTGAATTTGTAAAAATTCATTTTCTCAACTTTTCCGTCTCTAACTTGCCAATTGTACGATTTAAAAAAGCAATGTTTCCAGTTATAGCGCATCCAGTTTACTTACTTTTTTCAGTCCAAACCCAGAAACTCATTTTGAACACAACTTTTCCGAGAAAATCGTGAATTTGGTAAAATTCAGTATCTCACTTTTTCCGTGCTCCTAACTTTGCCAATATGGACGATTAAAAAAGCATGTTTTCAGTTAGTAGCGCATCAGTTAACTTACATTGTCATTCAACTAGAAAACTTCGATTTTGACCCACTTTTCGGAGAAATCGTGAATTTGTATAAAATATACAGTTTCTCACTTTTTCCGGCTCACTTACTTTGCCAATTTTGGGACGATTTAAAAATGCCATGTTTCAGTTAGTACTCATTTAGTTTCCCCTCATTTGTCATTCAAACCTAGAAAACAATTTGAACCCACTTTTCGAGAAAATCGTGAATTTGTAAAAATTCAGGTATTCTCACTTTTCCGTGCTCTAACTTTGCCAAGATTGGGACTCTTTAAAAAGCAATGTTGTCAGTTAGTAGCGCATCCAGTTTACTTACTTTGTCATTCAAACCCAGAAACTCAATTTTGAACTCCACTTTCTGAGAAAATCGTGAATTTGGTAAAATTCAGTTTTCTCAACTTTTCGTGCTCTAACTTGTTGCCAATTTGGGACGATTTAAAAAAAAAACAATGTTTCATAGTAGCGCATCCTTTATTTACTTTTGTTCATTCAAACCCAGAAACTCATTTTGAACCCATTTTCGAGATAAATCGTGATTTGTAAAAATTCAGTTTTCTCAATTTTTCCGTGCTCGACCTTTTTGCCCACTATTGGGACGATTTAAAAAGCAATGTTTCCAGTTAGTAGACTCATCCAGTTTACTTACATTTGTCATTTCTCAAACCTAGAAACTATTTTGAACCCACTTTTCGAGAAAATCGTGAATTTGTAAAAATTCAGTATTCTCAACTTTTCAAAAATTCGTTTTCTCAACTTTCAAAAGCTCGCCAATATTGGGACGATTTAAAAAGCAAGGTTCTTCGTAGCGCATCCAGTTTACTTACTTTTGTCATTCAAACCCAGAAAACGCATTTGAACGCCACTTTTCGAGAAAAATCGGAATTTGATAAAAAGTCAGTATCTCACTTTTCCGTGCTCTTACTTTGCCATATTGGGACTCTTAAAAAGCAATGTTTTCAGTTAGGTAGGCGCATCCAGTTTACTTACTTTGTCATCACACCCGAAAACTCATTTTGAACCCCACTTTTCGAGAAATCGTAAAATTTTGTAAAAATTCAGTTTTTCTCAACTTCCGTGCTCTACTAGCCAATATTGGGACGATTTAAAGCAATGCTTCAGTTAGTAGCTCATACACTTCACTTACATTTGTCCATTCAAACCCAGGGAACTCATTTTGAACCCACTTTTCGAGAAAATCGGAGAGATTTGTACTAAAAAATTCGTTTTTTCAACGTTCCGTGCTCTAACTTTGGCCAATATTGAAATTTAAAAAAAGCAATGTTCAGTTAGTAGCTCATACACTTCACTTACATTTGTCATTCAAACTAGAAAACTCATTTTGAACCACTTTTCGAGAAAATTCGTAAATTTGTAAACTTTCAGTTTTCCTTAAACTTTTCCGTGCTCTAACTTTTGGCCCAATATTGGACTTTAAAAAAGCATGTTCAGCTAGTAGCGCACTTTACTTACTTTTGTCATTCAAACCCAGAAAACTCATTTTGAACCCACTTTTCGAGAAAATGTGATTTGTAAAAATTCGTTTCTCAACTTTTCCGGAGGGGCTCTACTATTGCCATATTTGGCGACGATTTAAAAAGCAATTTTCCGTTAGTAGCGCATCAGTTTACTTATTTTTGTCATTCAAACACAGAAAACTCATTTTGAACCCACTTTTCGAGAAAATCGTGAATTTGTAAAAATTCAGTATTCTCAACTTTTCCGTGCTCTAACTTTTGCCAGTATTGGACGATTTAAAAAAAAATATTGTTTCAGTGTATAGCTCATCGCCATCAGTTATTTACTTATGTCATTCAAACCAGAACTCATTGAACCCACTTTTCGCGAAAATCGTAAATTTGTTAAAAATTCAGTTTTCTCAACTTTTTCCGTGCTCTAACGTTTGGCCAATATTGGGACGCTTTAAAAAGCAATGTTTCAGAGTTATAGCGAATCCAGTTTACTTACTTTTTGTCATTCAACCCAGAAAACTCATTTTTGAACCCACTTTTCGGAAATGCTGAATTTTAAAAATTCAGTTTTTCTCACACTTTTCCGTGCTCTAACTTTGCCATATTGGGACGATTTAAAAAAAAACACGTTCAGTTAGTAGCGAATCCAGTTTACTTACTTTGTCATTCAAACCTAGAAAACCTTTTGACCCCTTTTTCGGAGAAACTCGTGAATTGTAAAAATTTGTATTCTCTAACTTTTCCGTGCTCTACTTGCCAATATTGGGACGACTTTAAAAGCAATGTTTCCGTTTAGTAGCTCATTTAGTTTAAAACCCTCATTTGTCATTCAACCTAGAAATCTCATTTTGAACCCACTTTTCAGAAATCGGAAATTTGTAAAAATTTAGTAATGCTCACTTTTTTCCGTGTTCTAACTTTGCCATATTGGTACGATTTAAAAAGTTGCAATGTTTCAGTTAGTAGCTCTTAGTTTACCGCATTTGTCATTCAAACCTAGAAAACTAATGTGAACCACTTTTCAAACTCGTGATTTGTTCAAAATCAGTTTTCTCAACTTTTCCGTGCTCTAACTTTGGGCCATATTGGGACGATTTAAAAATCAATGTTTCAGTTAGTACTCATTACAGTTTACTTACATTTGTCATTCAACCCAGAAAACTCATTTTGACCCACTTTATCGAGAATCGTGAATTTTGTAAAAATTCAGTATTCTTAACTTTGTTCCGTCTCTAACTTTGCCAATATGGGACTCTTTAAAAAAAGCAATGTTTCAAGTTAGTAGCTCATACAGTTTACTTTTATTTGTCATTCAAACCTAGAAACTCATTTTGAACGCCACTGTTCGAGAAAAATCCGTGAATTTGTAAAAATTCTAGTTTTTTCAACTTTTCCGTGCTCTAAACTTTGGGCCATATTGGGACGATTTAAAAAAGCAATTTTCAGTTAGTAGCGCATCCAGTGTACCTTACTTTTGTCATTCAACCTAAAAACTCATTTTTGAACCCCTTTTCGAGAAAATCGTGAATTTGTAAAAAATTTAGTATTACTCAAACTTTTCCGTGCTATAACTTTGGGCAATTTGGTACGATTTAAAAATGCAATTGTTTCAGTTTTAGCTCATACAGTTTACTTTACATTTGTCTTCAAAACCTAGAAAACTAATTTTGAACCCTTTTCCTTCCAGAAATCGTGATTTTGTAAAAAATTCTGTATTCCTCAACTTTCAAAATTCAGTTTTCTCTCTCAACTTTTTTAAGCGTCGCAATATTGGTACGATTTAAAAAGCAATGGTTCTTAGTCGCTCTCCCAGTTTACCTTACTTTTGTCATTCAACCCAGAAAAACTCATTGACCCACTTTCGAGAAATTCGGAATTTGTAAAAATTCAGGTATTCGCAACTGTTTCAAATTCAGTTTTCTCAACTTTTTTCACCTTGCTCTAACTTTGCCAATATTGGGACGATTTTAAAAGCAATTTTCAGTTAGTAGCGACATCCAGTTTTACTTACTTTTGTCATTCAAACCAAAACTCATTTTGACTCCCACTTTTCGAGAAAATCGTGAATTTGAAAATTCAGTATTCTCAACTTTTCAAAATTCAGTTTTCTCAACCTTTTCCGTTGCTCTAAGCTTTTCCAATTTTGGGACGATTTAAAAAACAATGTTTCAGTTAGTAGGCGCATCCAGTTTACTTACTTTGTCATCAACCCCAGAAACTCATTTTGAACCCACTTTTCGAGATATCGTGAATTGTAAAATTCAGTATTCTTACTTCCGTGCTCTAACTTTTGCATTTGGGACTCTTTAAAAAAAGCAATGTTTCGTTAGTACTCATACAGTTTTACTTACATTTGTCATTAAACTAGAAAACGCATTTTGAACCCACTTTTCAGAAAATCGTGAATTTGTAAAAATTCAGTTTTTTCAACTTTCCCGTGCTCTAACTTTGCCAATATTGGACGATTAAAACAAATAGCAAATGTTTTCAGTTAGTAGCGCATCCATGTTCTTACTTTTGTCATTCAAACCTAGAAAACTCATTTTGACCCAACTTTTCGAGAAAGTCGTGAATTTGTAAAATTTAGTATTCTCACTTTTTCCGTGCTCTAACTTTGCAATATTGGGCACGATTTAAATGCATGTTTCAGTAGTATCTCATACAGTTTACTTAACATTTTCATTCAAACCCTAGAAAACTAATTTGACCCCGAGCTTTCAGAAATCGTGAATTTTAAAATCTGTATTCTCAACTTTTTTCAAAATTCAGTTTTCGTCACTTTTTAAACTCGCCAATTTGGATGGGGACGATTAAAAAAGCAATGGTTCATTAGTAGCGCCTCCAGGTTTACTTACTTTTTGTCATTCAAACCCAGAAAACTCTTTGAACCCACTTTTCGAGAACGTGAATTGTAAAAATTCGTATTCCTCAACTTTCCAATTCAGTTTTCTCAACTCTCCGTGCTCTACTGTGCCATATTGGGACGACATTAAAGCATGTTTCAGTTAGGTAGCGCATCCAGTTTTACTGTACTTTTGTCATTCAACGTACTAGAAAACTCATTTTATCACCCGCTTGTTCGAGAAAATCGTGAATTTTGTAAAATTCAGTTTTTTTTCAACTTTTCCGTTGCTCTAACTTTGTCCAATATTGGGACATTTAAAAAGCATGTTTCAGTAGTAGCGCATCAGTTTACTGTACTTTTGTCATTCAAACTGAAACCTCATTTTGAACCCCCTTTCGAGAAGAATCGTGATTTGTAAAAATTTAGTATTCTCACTGTGTTCCGTGCTCCTAACTTTGCCATATTGGGACGATTTAAAATGCAATGTTTCAGTTATAGGCTCATACAGTTACTTAGTTACATTTGCATTGAACCCAGAAAACTCATTTGAACCCAACTTTTTCGAGAAATCGTGATTTGTTAAAATTCATTTTCTCACTTTTCGTGCTCTAACTTTTGCATATTGGACGATTTAAAAAAAAACAATGTTTCAGTTAGTAGCGCATCCAGTATTTACTTTTGGTCATTCAAACCAGAAAACTCATTTTGAACCCACTTTTCGCGAAAATCGTGAATTAGTAAAAATTCAGTTTTCTCAACTTTTCCACGGGGTGCTCTACTTTGCCAATATTGGACGATTTAAAAAGCACTGTTATTTAGTATCGAATCAGTTTACTTACATTTGTCATTCAAACTAGAAACCCATTTTGAACCCACTTTTCGAGCAATCGTGAATTTGTAAAATTCAGTTTTTTTCACACTGTTCCGTGCTTCTGAACTTTGCCAATATGGTACATTGTTAAAAAAGAGCATGTTTCCAGTTAGAGCGCAATCCAGTTTACTTACTTTTGTCATTCAAACGCTATAAACTCATTTTGAACCCACTTTTCGAGAAATCGTGAATTAATAATTTTATTTAAATTTGTAAAAATTTAGTATTCTCAACTTTTCCGTGCTCTAACTTTGCCAATATTGGGACGATTTAAAAATGCAATGTTTCAGTTAGTAGCTCATTTAGTTTACGCCTCATATTGTCATTCAACCCTAGAAACTAATTGTGAACCGCACTTGTTCGAGAAAATCGTGAATTTGTAAAATTCAGCTTTTCTCCACTTTTCCGTGCTCTAACTTGCCAATATTGGGACGCTTTAAAAAGATGTTTCCAGTTAGAGCGCCATCCAGTTTGTACTTACTTTTGTCTTCAACCCAAAACTCATTTTGAACCCCTTTTCGAGAAAATCGTGATATTTGTAAAAATTTAGTATTCTCAACTTTTTCCGTGCTCTAACTTTGCCAAATTGGGAGCGATTTAAATGCGAATGTTTCGTTAGTAGGGCTCATTTAGTTTTACCCTCATTTGTCATTCAAACCTAGAAAACTATTGTGAACACCACTTTTTCGAGAAAATCGGTGAATTTGTAAAATTCAGTTTCTCACTTTTCCGTGTTCTAACTGTTGCATATTGGGACGAATTTAAAAAAGCTGTTTCGTTAGTAGGCGCATCTCAGTTTTACTTACTTTTGTCATGAAACCTAAAAACATCATTTTGACCCACTTTTCGAGAAAATCGTGAATTGTAAAAGTCAGTATTCTCTAAACTTTTTCAAACTCGTTTTCTCACTTTTCCGTGCTCTAACTTTGCCAATATTGGGAACGATTAAAAAGAGCAATGTTTTCAGGTGTAAGCGCGATCCAGTGTACTTACTTTTGTCCATTGAACCTAGAAACACTCATTTGAACCACTTTTCGATAAAATCGTGAATTTTGAAAATTCAGTATTCTTCGCACTTTCAAACTTCAGTTTTTCTCAACTTTCCGTGCTCTACTTTGCAATATTGGGACGATTTAAAAAAGCAATGTTTTCAAGGGGGGGCAGTTAGTAATTGAGCGCATCCATTTTACTACTTTTGTCATTCAAACCTAGAAAACTCAATTTTGACCCACTTTTCGAGAAAATCGTGAATTTGTAAAAATTCAGTGTCTCAACTTTTCCTGCTCTAACTTTGCCAATATTGGGACGATTTAAAAGCAATTTCATTAGTAAGCGCATCCAGTTTACTTACTTTTGTCATTCAACCTAAAAAACTCATTTTGACCCACTTTTTTCGGAGAAAAAAAATCGTGAATTTGTAAAAATTCAGTATTCGCAACTTTTCCGTGCTCTAACTTTGCAATATTGGACGATTTAAAATGCATGGTTCAGTTAAGTAGCTCTACATTTACTTCTTGGTCTTCAAACCTAGAAATACTATTTTTCACCCACTTTTCGAGAAAATCGTGAATTTGTAAAAATCCAGTATTCTCACTTTTCAATTCAGTTTTTCCTCCCCTCACTTTTTCAAAGCTCGCAATTATTGGGACGATTTAAAAAGCTGGTTCAGTAGTAGCGCATCCGTTTACTTACTATTTGTCATTCCACACCGCAGAAAACTCTTTTTGAACCACCTTTCAGACAATCGTGAATTTGTAAAAATTCAGCATTCTCACTTTTTCCGTGCTCTAACTTGCCATATTGGGACTCTTTCAAAAAAGCACTGTTTCAGTGTAGTAGCGCATCGTTTACTTACTTTTGTCATTCAGACCCAGAAACTCATTTTTTGAACCCACTTTTCGGAGAAATCGTGAATTTGTAAAAATTCAGTTTTTCTCAACTTTTTCCGTGCTCTTACTTTGCCAATATTGGGCACGATTTTAAAAAAGCAATGTTTCAGTAGTAGCTCATACATTTTACTTACTTTGTCATTCAACCTGAGAAACTCATTTTGAACCCACTTTCGCGAAATCTGAATTTAGTAAAATGCAGTTTTATCAACTTTCCGTGCTCTAACTTTGGCCATATTGGGACGATTTAAAAAAGGCATGTTTGTCAGTTAGCTAGCTCATCCGTTTAACTTTACTTTTGTCATTCAAACCCAGAAAACTCACATTTTGAAACCCCTTTCGAGAAATCGTGAAATTTGTAAATTCAGTATTGTTCTCAACTTTCGAGCTCGCAATATTGGGACGATTTAGAAAGCAATCTTTCGGTGTAGCACATCCATTTAACATACATTTGTCAATTCAAACCTAGAAACTCATTTGAACCCACTTTTCGAGAAATCGTGAATTTGTAAAATTCAGTATTCTCAAAAATCTCAACTTTTTGTGAGGGGGGAGCTCGCCAATATTGGGACAACATTTTAAAAAGCATTTTTTAGAAGAAGAGGGAGGTTTAGTAGCGCATCCAGTTTACTACTTTTGTCATTCAAACCTAGAAAACTCATTTTGAACCCACTTTCGAGAAATCGTGAATTTTTAAAAATTTTAGTATTCCTCAACTTTTCCGTCTCTAACTTTGCAATATTGGGACGATTTAAAATGCAATGTTTTCCGTTAGTACTCATTTAGTTTCCCTCTTTGTCATTTCAATACCTAGAAAACTATTGTGACCTTTTTTTCGAGAAATCGTGAATTTTGTAAAAATCAGTTTCTCAACTTTATCGTGCTCTAACTTTGCAACTATATGGGGACGATTTAAAAAAGCAATGTTTCAGTTAGTAGCGCATCAGTTTACCTTACTTTTGTCATTCAAACCCAGAAACCTCATTTTGAACCCCCTTTTCGAGAAATCGTATTTGTAAAAATTCGTTTCTCAACTTTTCCGTGCTCTAACTTTTGCCAATATTTGGGACGATTTAAAAAAAACATGTTTCAGTTTTAGTACCGCACCCGTTATTTACTTTTGTCATTCAAACCCAGAAAACTCCATTTGAACCCACTTTTTCGAGAAAACCGTGAATTTGTAAAAATTCAGTATTCTCAACTTTTTACGTGCTCTAACTTTGCCAAGTATTTGGGACATTTAAAAATGCAATGTTTCAGTAGTAGGTCATCCGGTTTACTTACATTTGTCATTCAATCCTAGGAAACTCATTTTGAACCCACTTTTCGAGAAAATCGTAGAATTTGTAAAAATTCTTTTTTCTCAACTTTTCCGTGCTCTAACTTTGCAATATTGGGACGATTTAACAGCAATGTTTCAGTTAGTATCGCATCCAGTTTTACTTACTTTTTGTCATTTCAAACCTAGAAAACTCATTTGAACGCCACTTTTCGGAAAATCGTGAATTTGTAAAATTAGTATCTCAACTTTTCCGTTGCTCTATTTTTGTTGCCAATATTGGGACGATTAAAATGCAATGTTTCAGTAGTAGCCATACAGTTTACTTACATTTGTCATTCAAACCTAGAAAACTCATTTTGACCCACTTTTTTTTTTTTTTTTTTTTTCGAGAAAATCGTGATTGTTAAAAATTCAGTTTTTTCAAACTTTTTCCGTGCTCTAACTTTTGCCAATATTGGACGATTTAAAAAAGCAATGTTCAGTAGTAGCGCATCCAGTTTTACTTCCTTTTTGGGGGTCACACTTTAGAACCTAGAAAAACTATTTTTGAACCCACTGTTGTCGAGAAAATCGTGAATTTGTAAAATTCAGTAGTTCTTATTCTCAAACTTTTCAAACTTCAGTTTTCTCAACTTTTCCGTGCTCTAACTTTGCCCAATATTGGGACGGATTTAAAAAGCAATGTTTTAGTTAGTAGCGCATCCAGTTTACTTACTTTGTCATTCAAAACCCAGAAACTCATTTTGAACCCACTTTTTCGAGAAAATCGTGAATTTGTAAATTCAGTATTCTCGAACTTTTTCCGTGCTCTAACTTTGCCAATATTGGGACTCTTTTAAAAAAGCGATGTTTCAGTTAGTAGCCGCATCCAGTTTACTTACTTTTGTCATTCAAACTCCAGAAACGCATTATTGACACCCACTTTCGAGAATCGTGAATTTGTAAAATTTAATATTTTTAAACTTTTCAAATTCGTTTTTCCTCAACTTTTCAAAGCTTCGCCAATCTTGGACGATTTAAAAACCTGCAATGTTATTCAGTTAGTAGCTCATACAGTTTACTTACATTTGTCATTCAAACCTCGAAAACTCCAGTTTTGAACCCACTTTTTCGAGAAAATCGTGATTGTAAAATTCATTATTCTCAAGCTTTTTCAAATTCATTTTTCTCACTTTTCAAGCTCGCCAATATTGGCTATTTAAAAAAAAATGTTTCAGTTAAGTACTCATTTAGTTTACGCTCATTTGTCCATTCAAACCTAGAAAACTATTTTTTGAACCCCTTTTCGAGAAATCGTGAATTTGTAAAGATTCAGTTTTTTCTCAACTTTTCGTGCTCTAACTTTGCCAATATGGGACGATTAAAAATGCAATGTTCAGTTAGTAGCTCATTTAGTTTTACCCTCATTTGTCATTCAAACCTAGAACTAATTGTTGAACCCATTTTTCGAGAAAATCGTGAATTTGAAAAAAATTCAGTTTTCTCAACTTTTCCGTGCTCTAACGTTGCAATATTGGGGGACTATTTAAAAAAGCAATGTTTCAGTTAGTAAGCGCATCCAGTTTACTTACTTTTGGTCATTCAAACCCGACAACCCATTTTGAACCCACTTTTCGAGAAAATCGTGAATTTGTCAAAATTGGGTATTCTTAACTTTTCCGTGCTCTAACTTTGCCACTATTGGGACGATTTAAAAAAGCAATTTATCAGTAAGTAGCTCATCCAGTTTACTTACATTTGTCATTCAAACCTAGAAAACTCATTTTGAACCACTTTTCGAGAATCGTGATTTTAAAATTCAGTTTTTTTTCAACTTTCCGTGCTCTAACTATTGCCAATAATTGGGACGATTTAAAAAAGTAATGTTCAGTTAGTAGCGCATCAGTTTACTTCTTTTTTGTATTCCAACCTAGAACTCATTTTGACCCACTTTTCGAGAAAATCGTGAATTTGTAAAATTTAGTATCTCAATTCTCCGTGCTCTAACTTTGCCATTTGACGATTTAAAAATGCAATGTTTCAGTTAGTAGCTCATACAGTTTACTACATTTTGTCATTCAAACCTAGAAAAACTAATTTTGAACCCACTTTTCGAGAATCGTGATTTGTAAAAAATTCAGTTTTCTCAACTTTTTCAAAATTCAGTTTTCTCACTTTTTTAAAGCTCGCCAATATTGGGGACGCTTTAAAAGGCAATGGTCAGTTTAGTAGCGCATCGCAGTTTACTTACTTTTTGTCCATTCAACCCAGAAAACTCATTTTGAACCCACTTTTGAGAAAATCGTGAATTTGTAAAAAATTCAGTATTCTCACTTTTCAAAATTCAGTTTTCTCAACTTGTCCCGTGCTCTAACTTGCCAATATTGGGACTATTTAAAAAAGCATGTTTTCAGTTAGTAGCGCATCAGTTAATTACTTTTGGCATTCAAACCTAGAACACTCGTTTTGCACCCACTTTTCGAGAAAATCGTGAATTTTGTAAAAATTAGTTTTTTCCACTTTCCGTGCTCTAACTTTGCCAATATTGGGACGATTTAAAAAAAAACAATGTTTCAGTTAGTAGCGCATCCAGTTATTTACTTTTGTCATTCAAACCCAGAAAACTCATTTTGAACCACTTTTCGGGGGGGGGGGGGGGAAAATCGGGGGGGAAATTAGTAAATTCAGTTTTCTCAACTTTTTCCGTGCTATAACTTTGCCAATTTGGGACGATTTAAAAAAGCAATGTTTCAGTTCGTAGCGAATCCGTTTTTACTTACATTTGTCTTCAAACCTAGAAACTAATTTTGAACCCACTTTTCGAGAAAATCGTGAATTTGTAAAAATTCAGTTTTTCACTTTTCCGTGCTCTAACTTTGCCAATATTGATCGATTTAAAAGCAATGTTTCAGTTCGTACGCATTTCCAGTTTACTTACTTTTGTCATTCAACCTAGAAACTCATTTTGACCCACTTTTCGAGAAAATTCGTGAATTTGTAAAAAATTTAGTATTCCTCAACTTTCCGTGCTCTACTTTGCCAATAATTGGGACATTTAAAATATGCAATGGTTCAGTTAGTAGCTCATCCAGTTACTTACATTTGTAATTCAAACCCAGAAAACTCATTTGAACCACTTTTCGAGAAAATCGTGAATTTTGGTAAAAATTCAGTTTTCTCAACTTTTCCGTGCTCTAACTTTGCATATATTGGGACGATTTAAAGAAATAAGCATGTTTCGTTAGAGCGAATCCAGTTTACTTACATTTGTCATTCAAACCTAGAAAACTCATTTTGAACCCTTTTATCGAGAAATCGTGATTCTGTAAAAATTCAGTTTTTTCAATTTTCCGTGCTCCTAACTTTGCCAATATTGGACGATTTAAAAAAGCATGTTTCAGTTAGTAGCGCATCCAGTTTACTACTTTTGTCATTCAAACCTAAAAACGTCATTTGAACCCACTTTTCGAGAAATCGTGAATTTTTGTAAAAATTTAGTATTCTCACTTTTCCCGTGCTCTAACTTGCCAATATTGGGATATTTTAAAAATGCAATGTTTCAGGTTAGTGTAGGCTCATACAGTTACTTACTTTGTCATTCAAACCTTAAGAAAACTAATTTTGAACCCACATTTCGAGAAAATCGTGAATTTGTAAAAATTCAGTTTTCTCAACTTTTTAAAATTCAGTTTTCTCAACTTTTTAAAGCTCGCCAATATTGGGACGATTTAAAAAAGCCAATGTGGTTAGTTTAGTAGCGATCCAGTTTTACTTACTTTTGTCATTCAAACCCAGAAAACTCATTTTGAACCCACTTTTCGAGAAATATCGTGAATTTGTAAAATTCAGTTTTTTTCACTTTTCCGGCTCTAACTTTGCAATATTTGGGAGATTAAAAACAATGTTTCAGTTATAGCGCATCCAGTTTACTTACTTTTGTCATTCAGACCTAAAACTCATTTATGGTGCACCCACTGTGCGGAGAAATCGTGAATTTGTAAAAATTTCAGTTTTTTCAACTTTTTCCGTGCTCTAACTTTGCCAATATTGTATACGATTTAAAAAAGTCAATTTTCAGTTAGTAGCGCATCAGTAACATTAGCATTTGTCATTACAAACTGAAAACTCATTTTGAACCCACTTGTTCGAGAAGAATCGTAATTTGTAAAATTTATATTCTCAACTTTTCCGTGCTCTAACTTTGCCAATATTGGGACATTTAAAATGCAATGTTCAGTTAGTAGCTCCATACTTTACTTACATTTGTCATTCAAGACCCAGAAACTCTTTTGGAACCCCTTTTCGAGAAAATCGTGATTTTGTAGAAATTCAGTTGGCACATCACTTTTCCGTGCTGACTATACTTTGCCATATTGGGAACGATTTAAAAAAAAACAATGTTCAGTAGTAGCGAATCCGTTTACTTACATTTGTCATTCAAACCTAGAAACTCAGTTTGAACCCACTTTCGAGAAAATCGTGAATTTGTAAAATTCAGGTTTTTCACTTTTCACGTGCTCTAACTTTGCCCATATTGGGACGATTTACACAAAAGCATGTTTTTCAGTTAGTACCGCATCCAGTTTACTTACTTTGTCATTCAACCTAGAAAACTCATTTTGAACGCACTTTTTCGAGAAAATCGTGAATTTGTAAAATTTAGTATTCTCACTTTTCCGTGCTCTAACTTTGCAATATTGGGACGAGATTTAAAATGCAATGTTTCAGTTAATAGCTCTTTAGTTTTACCATCATTTGTCTTCAAACCTAAAACTAATTGTGAACCCACTTTTCGAGAAAATCGTGAATTTTTGTAAAATTCAGTTTGCTCACTTTTCCGTGCTCTACTTTGCCAATATTGGGACCGATTAAAAAGCAATGTTTCAGTTTAGTAGGCGCATCCAGTTTACTTACTTTTGTCATTCAAAACCCAGAAAACTCATTTTGAACCCCTTTTCGAGAAAATCGTGAATTTGTAAAAGTTAGTATTCTCAACTTTTTCCGTGTCTCTAACTTTGCCAATATTGGGACGATTTAAAATGCAATGTTTCAGTTAGTAGCTCATACAGTTTACTTACTTTGCATTCACCTAGAAACTAATTTTAACCCACTTTTCGAGAAAATCGTGAATTTGTAAAATTCAGTATTCTCAACTTTTTCAAATTCAGTTTTTCGCAACTTTTTTAAAAGCGCCCACTATTGGAGATTTAAAAGCCAATGGTGCAGTGGGGGTTAGTAGCCCATCCAGTTTTACTACTTTTGTCATTCAACCAGAAAACTCATTTTGAACCCACTTTCGAGAAATATCGTGAATTTGTAAAAATTCAGTATTCTCCAACTTTTTCCGTGCTCTAACTTTGCCAATATTGGACTCTGTAAAAAGCAATGTGTCAGTTAGTAGCGCATCTTCATTGACTTACTTTTGTCATTCGAACCCGAAAACTCATTTTGACCCCCTTTTGAGAAAATCGTGATTTGTAAAAATTCAAGTTTTCATCACTTTATCCGTTGCTCTAACTTTGCCATATTGGAACATTTAAAAAAAAAAACAATGTTTCAGTTAGTAGCGCATCCAGTTATTTTACTTTTGTCATTCAACCCAGAAAACTCATTTTGACCCACTTTTCGCGAAAATCGTGAATTAGTAAATTCAGTTTTTCTCAACTTTTCCGTGCTTTCTAAACTTTGCCAATATTGGGACCGATTTAAAAAACACTGTTTCATTAGAGCTCTACAGTTTACTTACATTGTCATTTCAAACCTATGGAAACTCATTTGATCCCACTTTTCGAGAAAATCGTGAATTTTGTAAACATTCAGTTTTTTCAACTTTCCGTGCTCTAAGAACTTTTGCATATGGGACATTTAAAAAAACTGTTTCAGTTAGTATCGCATCCAGTTTACTTACTTTTGCCATTCAACCTAAAAACTCTTTTTTGACCCACTTTTCGAGAAAATCGTGAATTTGTAAAATTTAGTATTCTCAACTTTTCCGTGCTCTAACTTGCAATATTGGGACGATTTAAAATGCAATGTTTCAGTTAGTAGCTCATTTAAGTTTAACCTCATTTGTCATTCAAACCTAGAAACTATTGTGCAACGCCAACTTTTCGAGAAATCTGAATTTGTAAAAATTCAGTTTTCTCAAAACTTTTCCGTGCTCTAACTTTCAATAATTTTGGGACGATTTAAAAAGCAATGCTTCAGTTAGTACGCATCCAGTTTTACTTACTTTTGTCATTCGTATCCCATAAAACTCATTGGGAACCCCTTTTCGAGAAAGATCGGAATTTGTAAAATTCAGTATTCTCAACTTTTCCGTGTTCTACTGGCAATATTGGACGATTTAACAATGCATGTTTCAGTTAGTAGCTCATTTAGTTACCCTCATTGTCAGCAAACTTAGAAACTAATTGTGAACCTCACTTTCGAGAAAATCGTTGAATTTGTAAAAATTCAGTTTTTCTCAACTTTCCCGTGCTCTACTTTGCACCATATTGGGACGATTTAAAAAAGCAATGTTTCAGTTAGTGCGGCATCCATTTACTTACTTTTTGTCATTGAACCTAGAAAACTCTTTTGAACCCAATTGTCGAGAAAATCGGAATGTTGTAAAATTCTGTAGTCTGCAACTTTCAAACTTCGTGTTCTCAACTTTCCGTGCTCTAACTTTGCCAATATTGGGACTATTTACAAAAGCATGTTTCAGTTTATTAGCGCATCAAGTTTTACTTACTTTTGTCATTCAAACCTAGAAAACCTCATTTGTGAACCCACTTTTTCGAGAAAATCGTGAATTTGTAAAAATTCAGTTTTTTCTCAAATTTTCAAAATTCATTTCTACAACTTTTAAAGCTCGCCAATATTGGGGCGATTTAAAAAAAGTGCAATGGTTCGTTATAGCGCATCCATTTTTTACTTACTTTGCATTCAAACCCAAAAACTCATTTTGACTCCACTTTTTTCGAGATAATCGTGAATTTGTAAAACTTCAGTTTTCAACTTTTCAAATTCAGTTTTCTCACTTTTTCCGTGCTCTAACTGTGCCAATTTGGGACGATTTAAAAAAAAAAAATGTTTCAGTTAGTAAGCGCATCCAGTTTACCTTACTTTTGTCATTCAAAACCCAGAAAACTCATTTTGAACCCCTTTTCGAAAAATCGTAAATTTTGAAAAAATTCAGTATTCTCAACTTTCCGTGCTCTAATTTCCCAATTTTGGGGAAACGATTTAAAAAAGCAATGTTTCAGTTAGTAGCAAATCCAGTTTATTTTACATTTTCTTTAAAACTAGAAAATCTTTTTGCCCCCTTTTTTCGAGAAAAACTAAATTTGAAAAAATTCAGTTTTTTCAACTTTTCCCGTGCTCAAAATTTTTCCCCCATATTGGGACATTTAAAAAGCTGTTTCAGTTAGTAGCGCACCCCGTTTTACTTATTTTTGCCTTTAAAACCTAGAAAACCTTTTAAAACCCCTTTTCGAAAAAATCGTAAATTTTTAAAAAAAGGGTATATTCTCAACTTTTCCGTCTCTAACTTTCCCAATTTTGGGGAAACGATTTAAAAATGAATTTTTTCGTTAGTAGCTCTTTAGTTTACCCTCTTTTGCATTCAAACCTAAAAAATAATTGTGACCCACTTTTCGAAAAAATCGTGAATTTAAAAAATTCAGTTTTCTCAACTTTTCCGTGCTTTAACTTGCCAAATTGGGCGTTTTTTAAAAAAAAGAAAATGTTTCAGTTAGTAGCGCACCCAGTTTATTTACTTTTTCATTGAAACCTAAAAACTCATTTTGAACCCCATTTTTCGAGAAAATCGTAAAATTTTAAAAATTCAGTTTCTCAACTTTTCCTGCTCTAACTTTGCCAATATTGGGAGGTTTTAAAAAAAAGCAATTTTCAGTTAGTACGCTCCAGTTTATTTACTTTTGTCATTCAAACCTAGAAAACTCTTTTTGAACCCAAAATTTTCGGAAAATTTCGTGTTTTTGTAAAAATTCAGTTTCTCAATTTTTTCCGTGCTCAAATTTTTGCCAATTTTTGGGACGACTTAAAAAAGCAATTTTTTCATTATTGCTCATCCAGTTTATTTATTTTTGTCTTCAAACCCAAAAAACCATTTTAAACCCCCTTTTTCGAGAAAATCGTGAATTTGTAAAAATTCAGTATTCTCAACTTTTCGAAGCTCGCCAAATTGGGCGTTTTTAAAAAGCAATCTTTCTTAGTAGCACATCCAGTTTAATACATTTCTTAAACCTAAAAAACCATTTTAAAAACCCACTTTTCGAGAAAATCGTGAATTTTTAAAAATTCAGTATTCTCAACTTTCGAAGCTCCCCAATTTGGGGACGTTTTAAAAAAGAAATTTTTTAGTTAGTAGCGACCCAGTTTACTTACTTTTGTCTCCAGTTTATTACTTTTGGCATTCAAACCAGAACACTCATTTTTGAACACACTTTCGAGAAAAATAGTGAATTTGTAAAATTCGTATTCTAACTTTTCCGTGCTCTAACTTGCCAATATTAGGAACTATTTAAAACAGCAATGTTCAGTTAGTAGCGCAATTCCCAGTTTACTTACTTTTGTCATTCAAACCCAGAAAACTCATTTCGAATTCACTTTTCGAGAAAATCGTTGAATTTGTAAAAATTCAAGTTTTCTCAACTTTTCCGTGCTCTAACCTTGCCAATATTGGGACGATTTAAAAAAAATCAATGTTCAGTTCAGTAGCGCATCCAGTATTTACTTTTGTCATTCAAACCAGAAAACGCATTTTGAACCCACTTTTGCGAAAATCGGAACTTAGTAAAAATTCAGTTTTGCACAACTTTTCCGGGCTCTAACTTTGCCAATATTGGGAAGATTTAAAAAAGCAATGTTTCAGTTAGTAGCGAATCCACTTTACCTTACATATGTCATTCAAACACTAGAAAAAACTCATTTGAACCCCATTTTCGAGAAAATCGTGAATTTGTAAACATTTCAGTTTTTTCAATCTTTTCCCTGCTCTAACTTTGCCAATATGGGACGATTTAAAAAAGCAATGTTTCAGTTAGTAGCGGCATCCAGTGTACTACTATTGTCTTCAAACTAGGAAAACTCATTTGAACCCAACTTTTCGGAAAAATGAAAATCGTGAATTGTAAAAATTTAGTATTCTCAACTTTTCCTTGCTGCAACTTTGCAATATTGGGACGATTAAAAATGCAATGTTTCGTAGTCGATTCATTTTTTTTTTTAGTTTACCCTCACTTTGTTATTCAAACCTAGAAAAAACTAATTTGAACCCACTTTCGAGAAAATCGTGAATTTGTAAAAAGTCAGTTTTCTCAACTTTTCCGTGTGCTTCTAACTTGCCAATATTGGGCGATTAAAAAAAAAATCAATGTTCAGTATTAGCGCATCCAGGTTATTCTACTTTTGTCATTCCAACACAGAAAACTCATTGTGAACCCACTTTCGCGAAAATCGTGATTAGTAAAAATTCAGTTGTCTCAACTTTTCCGTGCTCTAACTTTGCCAAATTTGGATGATTTATAAAAAAGCAATGTTTCTGTTAGTAGCGAATCCACTTTACTACATTTGTCATTCAAACCTTAGAAAAATCCATTTTGAAACCCATTTTCGAGGAAAATCGGATTTGTAAAAATCGTATTCTCAACTTTTCCGTGTTCTAACTTTGCCCAATATGGGCACGATTTAAAAAAAGCAAATGTTTCAGTTAGTAGCGCATCCAGTTACTTTTTTGTAAAAATTCATTTTTTCTCAACTTTTCCGTGCTCTAACTTTGCCAATATTGGGACGATTTAAAAAAAATCAATGTTTCAGTTAGTAGCGCATCCAGTTATTTACTTTTGTCATTCAAACCCAGAAAACTCATTTTGAACCCACTTTTCGCGAAAATCGTGAATTAGTAAAAATTCAGTTTTCTCAACTTTTCCGTGCTCTAACTTTGCCAATATTGGGACGAATTAAAAAAGCAATGTTTCAGTTAGTAGGGGAATCCACTTTACTTACATTTGTCATTAAAAACCTAGAAAACTCATTTTGAACCCACTTTTCGGGGAAAATCGTGAATTTGTAAAAAATTCAGTTTTTTCAATTTTCCGTGCTCAAAACTTTGCCAATATTGGGACGATTTTAAAAAAAGCAATGTTTCAGTTAGAAAGCGCATCCAGTTTACTTACTTTTGTCATTCAAACCCAAAGAAAACTCATTTGAACCCACTTTTCGAGAAAAAATCGTGAATTGGGAAAAAAAATTCAGTATTCTCAACTTTCCGTGCTCTAACTTTGCCAATATTGGGACTTTTTTAAAAAAGCAATTTTTCCAGTTAGTAGCTCATACTGTTTACCCCCATTTGTCATTCAAACCTAAAAAAAAACTCATTTGAACCCACTTTTCGAGAAAATCGTGAATTTGTAAAAATTCAGTATTCTCAACTTTTCCGTGTTCTAACTTTGCCAATATTGGGACGATTTAAAAAAGCAATGTTTCAGTTAGTAGGCGCATCCAGTTTACTTACTTTTGTCATTCAAACCCAGAAAAACTCATTTTGAAACCCATTTTTTCGAGAAATCGTGAATTTGTAAAAATTCAGTTTTCTCAACTTTTCCGTGCTCTAACTTTGCCAATATTGGGACGACTTAAAAAAGCAATGTTTCAGTTAGTTAGCTCATCCAGTTTACTTACTTTTGTCATTCAAACCTAGAAAAACTAATTTTGAACCCACTTTTCGAGAAAAATCGTGAATTTGTAAAAATTCAGTATTCTCAACTTTTCAAAATTCAGTTTTCTTCAACTTTTCAAAGCTCGCCAATATTGGGACGATTTAAAAAAGCAATGGTTCAGTTAGTAGCGCATCCAGTTTACTTACTTTTGTCATTCAAACCCAGAAAACTTATTCTGAACCCAATAGTTCGAGAAACCCGTGAATTTGTAAAAATTCAGTATTCTCAACTTTTCCGTGATCTAACCTTGCCAATATTGGGACAATTTAAAAAAAGCAATGTTTCAGTTAGAAACGCATCCAGTTTACTTACTTTGTCTTTGAAACCTAGAAAAACCATTTTGAACCCACTTTTCGGAAAATCGTGAATTTGAAAAAATTCAGCATTCTCAACTTTTCAAAATTCAGTTTCTCAATTTTTCCCGTGCTCTAAAAACTTTGCCAATATTGGGACGATTTAAATAAAGCAATGTTTCAGTTAGTAGCGCATCCAGTTTACTTACTTTTGTCATTCAAACCTAAAAAACTAATTTTGAACCCACTTTTCGAGAAAATCGTGAATTTGTAAAAAATTCTTTTTTTTCTCAACTTTTCCGTGTTTCTAACTTTGCCAATATTGGGACGATTTAAAAATGCAATGTTTCAGTTAGTAGCGCATCCAGCTTACTTACTTTTGTCATTCAAACCCAGAAAAACTCATTTTGACCCCCACTTTTCGAGAAAATCGTGAATTTGTAAAAATTCAGTTTTTTCAACTTTTCCGTGCTCTAACTTTGCCAATATTGGGACGATTTAAAAAAAAAACAATGTTTCAGTTAGTAGCGCATCCAGTTATTTACTTTTGTCATTCAAACCCAGAAAACTCATTTTGAACCCACTTTTCGCGAAAATCGTGAATTTGTAAAAATTCAGTTTTCTTAATTTTTCCGTGCTCTAACTTTGCCAATATTGGGGACTATTTAAAAAAAGCAATGTTTTCAGTTAGTAGCGCATCCAGCTTACTTACTTTTGTCATTAAAAACCCAGGAAAACTCATTTTGAACCAATTTTTCGAGAAAATCGCACCCAACTTTACGAGGGAAAATCGGGGAAATTTTGAAAAATTTCCCAGATTTTTAATTTTTCCGGTGCTTAACTTTTGCCAAAATTTGGGACGTTTTAAAAAAAAAGAAAAATGTTTCATTTATAGGGGCATCCATTTTTAATTTACTTTTGTCTTTAAAACCCCAAGAAAACTCTTTTTTGAACCCACTTTACGGGGGAAAATCGTAAATTTTTTTAAAAATTTCGTATTCTCAACTTTTCCGTCCCTCTAACTTTGCCAATATTGGAACTTTTTTAAAAAAGGGCAATGTTTCATTTAGTAGCGCATCCATTTTACTTATTTTTGGGTCTTTCCCAAACCCGGGAAAACTCTTTTTGAACCCATTTTCCGAAAAAATCGTGTTTTTTTAAAAAATTTTTTCCAAAGTTTTTCTCAACTTTCCCGGGCCTAATTTTTCCAAATTTGGTACGTTTTAAAAAAAAAACAATTTTTCGTTGTCGCACCATTATTATTTTTGGGTTTCCAAACCCAAAAAAAAATCATTTTGAACCCATTTTTTCCCCCGAAAATCGGGGGAAATTAAAGAAAAAATTTTTTTTTTCCTAAAATTTTCCCGTGCTCTAATTTTTGCCAATATTGGGAGGGGATTTTTAAAAAAGGGCAATGTTTCAGTTAGTCAAATCCACTTTACTTCATTTGCCCATTAAAACCCTTGGGAAAACCTTTTGAACCCATTTTTCGAGAAAATCGGGGAAATTTGAAAAAATTCAGTTTCTAAAATTTTTTTCCGTGCTCTAATTTTTCCAAAATATTGGGACAAATTTAAAAAAGCAATGTTTCATTTTAGTAGCTCACCCCATTTTTACTTACATTTGTCTTTCAAACCCCAAAAAACCATTTTTTAAACCCCCCCCCACTTTCGAAAAAAAAAATCGTGAATTTGAAAAATTCAGATTCTAAACTTTTCCGTGTTCTTTTTTTTTGCCAATTTTTGGGGACGTTTTAAAAAAAAAGAAAATGTTTCAGTTAGTAGCCATCCATTTTAAATTACATTTGTCAGGAAACCTAGAAAATCTTTTTAACCCACTTTTTCGAAAAAAACCCGGGAAATTTGGGGAAAAAATTTTCAGTATTCTAAACCCTTTTAAAAAATTTCAGTTTTCTAAAACCCTTTTCCCTTTCTCAAAAACTTTGCCTTTTTGGGGACGATTTTAAAAAAGAAATGTTTCAGTTAGTAGCGAACCCAGTTTATTTTACTTTTCATTCAAACCTAAAAAAACTCATTTTGAAACCCACTTTTCGGGGAAAAAAATGGGGGGAAAAATTTGGGAAAAAATTCAGTATTCTCAACTTTTAAAAATTCATATTTAAATTTTTTCCGTGTTTCTTTTTTTCCCAAATATTGGGACGTTTTAAAAAAAAAGAAATGTTTTCAGTTATTTTAGCGCATCCATTTTTACTTACATTTGTCATTGAAACCTAAAAAAAAACCTCTTTTTGGGAACCCATTTTTTCGAAAAAAAATTTGGGAATTTGTAAAAATTCAGTATTTTTCAACTTTTCAAAATTCAGTTTTCTAAAACTTTTCCGTCCCTCAAAATTTCCCCCTATTGGGACGATTTAAAAAACAATGTTTAAGTTATTTTAGCCCCACCAGTTTTTTATTTTTGTCATTCAAACCCAAAAACTCATTTTAAACCCCCAATTTTCGGGGAAAATCTTTAAATTCGTTAAAAATTCAGTTTCTAACCCTTTTCCTTTTCCCTCTAACTTTGCCATTTTTTTGGGCCCCAATTTTAAAAAAGAAGTTTAATTTTGGGTACCATACTTTTTTCCCCCAAAAAAAAAAATTTTTTCCCAATTTTCTCAAACCTAAAAAAAACTCATTTTAAAACCCACTTTTCGAGAAAAACCGGGGGAATTTTTAAAAAATTCGGGAATTCTCAATTTTCGTGTTCTAACTTTGCCAATATTGGGGCTTTTAAAAAAACAAAATTTTTTCAGTTGTGGCGCATCCAGTTTACTTATTTTTGGTCATTAAAACCCCGGGGAAAAACTCTTTTTGAACCCATTTTTCGAAAAAAAAATCGGAATTTGAAAAAAATTCAGTTTTCTCAATTTTTTCCGTGCTCTAATTTTTGCCAATATTGGGACGCCCTTTAAAAAAAGCAATGTTTAGTTAGTTAGCTCATCCAATTTACTTATTTTTTGGGCTTTTAAAAACCCCTAGAAAACAAATTTTTAAAAACCCACTTTTCGAGAAAAAATTTGGTAAATTTTTGAAAAAAATTCAGTATTCTAAAATTTTTAAAAAATTCAGTTTTCTCAATTTTTCAAAGCTCCCCCAATTTTTGGGGCGTTTTAAAAAAAAAAGGCCAATTGGTTTTCAGTTGGGTTAGCGCACCATTTTTACTTATTTTTGGGTCTTTTAAAACCCAAAAAAACCTCTTTTTGAACATTTTTCGGGGGGAAAATGGGTTTTGAATTTGGAAAAAATTAAATTTTTCTCAACTTTTCCTTTTGCTCTAATTTTTCCCAATTTTGGGGAAACGTTTTAAAAAAAGCAATTTTTCAGTAAGTAGCCCCATCCATTTTTACTACTTTTGTCTTGAAACCTAAAAAAAAACTATTTTGAACCCACTTTTCGGGGAAAATCGTAAATTTTTGAAAAAATTTCCAGCATTTTTAACTTTTAAAAATTTTCAGTTTTCTCAATTTTCCGTGCTCTAATTTTTCCCAAATTTTGGGAAAACGTTTTTAAAAAAAGAAAATTTTTTCATTTTAGTACGAATCCGGGTTTTTCCCTTACTTTTGTCTTTTTAAAAACCAAAAAAAACCCATTTTTAACCCACTTTCGAAAAAATTTTTTTTTTAAATTTTGGGTAAAAAATTTAGTATTCTAAAACTTTTCCGTGCTCTAACTTTGCCAATTTTGGGGGACGATTTAAAAATGCAATTTTTCAGTTAGTAGGCACCAGCTTCCCTTTTTGGTCATTCAAACCCGGGAAAAAACTCTTTTTTTAAACCCCCTTTTCGAGAAAATTTTAAATTTGTAAAAATTCAGTTTTCTAAACTTTTCCGTGCTCTAACTTTGCCAATTTGGGAAATTTAAAAAAAACAATGTTTTTTAGTAGTGCATCCAGTTATTTACTTTTGTTTTCAAACCCGGGAAAACTAAATTTTAAAACCCACTTTTCGGGAAAATCGGGAATTTGAAAAAATTCAGTTTTTTTAAAATTTTTCCGTGCTCAAAACCTTTCCCAAATATTGGGAGGGTTTTTAAAAAAAGCAATGTTTCATTTAGTAGCGCACCCATTTAAATTTACTTTGTCTTTCAAACCTAGAAAAAATTTCTTTTTAAATCCACTTTTCGAGAAAATCGTAAAATTTTGTATAAAATAAAAAATTTTTTTCCCCTCCCCTTTTTCCGTCCCCCTTACTTTGCCAATTTTGGGGGACAAAAAAAAAAAACCCAAATGTTTCAGGAAAGTAGCTTATTTAGTTTACCCTCATTTTTTCATTAAAAACCTAGAAAACAAAATTTTAAACCCCTCATTTTCCCGGGGAAAAATCGGGGAATTTTGAAAAAAAATTAGTTTTTTTCAACTTTTCCTTTGCTCTAACTTTCCCCAATATTGGGACGATTTAAAAATAGTATGGTTCGTTAGTAGCGATCCAGTTTTTTTACTTTTGTCATTAAAACCTAAAAAATCATTTTGAACCCCCCTTTTCAAAAAAATCGTTTTTTTTGTAAAAATTCATTTTTTCTCAATTTTTTCCGTGCCTAACTTTGCCAATATTGGGAGGTTTTAAAAAAAACAATGTTTCAGTTAGTAAGCGCTTTCCGGGTTTTTTATTTTTTGTCTTCAAACCTAAAAATTTCTTTTTAAACCCCCTTTTCCCGAGAAAAATCGTAATTTTTGAAAAATTAAAGTTTTCTAAAACTTTTCCGTGTTTCAAAATTTTGGGCCAATTTTGGGAAACATTTAAAAAAGAAATTTTTTCATTTATTTAGCTCACCAGTTTACTTACTTTTGCATTAAACCCGGGAAAACCCCATTTTGAACCCATTTTTTCGAGAAAAATCTTAAATTTTTAAAAAATTCCGTTTTCCCTCAACTTTTCGAAGAACGCCAATATTGGGGAAAATTTTAAAAAAAGGGAAATTTTCCCATTTAGTAGCACACCCATTTACATACATTTGTATTAAAAACCTGGGAAAACTCTTTTAAAACCCCTTTTTCAAAAAAATCTTTTGGAATTTGAAAAAAATTCAGTTTTCTAAAACTTTTCAAAGCTACTCCCCAATTTTGGGGCGTTTTAAAAAAAAGCAATTTTTTAGTTAGTGGGCCCCATCCAGTTTTACTTAATTTTGTCATTTAAACCTAGAAAACTTTTTTTGAACCCACATT
>JANFPS010000172.1:0-28405 GCA_024703675.1 Drosophila nebulosa | reverse complement strand
CTTTTGGCATACAAACCTTAAAAAATTCATTTTGAACCCATTTGTCGAAAAAATCGTGACTATGTAAAAATTGACAATATCTAAACTTTGCCGTGCTCTAACTTTGCCAATTTTGGGTCGATTACAAAAAGCAATGAATGTATTAGTTAGTAGCTCATCCAGATTACTTTTGTTTGTCATTCAAATCTAGAAAACTCATTTTGAACCCACTTTTCGAGAAAATCGTGAATTTGTAAAAATTGACTAATCTGGCGAATTTAAGATCGATCAGGACAAAATCTCAACTTTGCCATGCTCTTACTTTGCCACTTTTCGAAATAATTGTGAATTTGTAAAAATTTACTAATCTGGCAAATCTAAGATCGATCAGCACAAAAACTCAACTTTGCCGTGGTCTAACTTTACCAATTTTGGGACGACTAGAAAAAGCAATGTATTAGTTAGTAGCTCCTAAAGTTTTCTTTCTTTTGGCATACAAACCTGAAAAAATTCATTTTGAACCCATTGGTCGAGAAAATCGTGACTATGTAAAAATTGACAATATCTAAACTTTGCCGTGCTCTAACTTTGCCAATTTTGGGTCGAATACAAAAAGCAATGAATGTATTAGTAAGTAGCTCATCCAGATTACTTTTGTTTGTCATTCAAACTTAGAAAACTCATTTTGAACCCACTTTTCGAGAAAATCGTGAATTTGTAAAAATTGACTAATCTGGCAAATTGAAGATCGATCAGGACAATATCTCAACTTTTCCGTGCTCTTACTTTGCCAATTTTGGGACGACTACAAAAAGCAATGAATGTATTAGTTAGCAGCTCATCCAGACTACTTTAATTTGCCATTCATACGTACGTTTAACAGCCAATATAATTGC
This sequence comes from Drosophila nebulosa, assembly GCA_024703675.1. Taxonomy (NCBI): domain Eukaryota; kingdom Metazoa; phylum Arthropoda; class Insecta; order Diptera; family Drosophilidae; genus Drosophila; species Drosophila nebulosa. The sequence continues at coordinate 27,530 of JANFPS010000172.1, read as the reverse complement.
TGGACATCTTCTTTTAACTTTATTAGGTAATACTGGACCTTCAATATCAATATTTTTAGTAACATTTTTATTAATTATTCAAATTGCTTTATTAGTATTAGAATCAGCTGTAGCAATAATTCAATCTTATGTATTTGCTGTTTTAAGTACTTTATATTCTAGAGAAGTAAATTAAGTATAATGTCTACACACTCAAATCACCCATTTCATTTAGTTGATTATAGTCCCTGACCATTAACAGGAGCTATTGGAGCAATAACTACAGTATCAGGTATAGTAAAATGATTTCATCAATATGATATTTCATTATTTTTTTTAGGTAATATTATTACAATTTTAACTGTTTACCAATGATGACGAGATGTATCTCGTGAAGGAACTTATCAAGGATTACATACTTATGCAGTAACAATTGGATTACGATGAGGAATAATTTTATTTATTTTATCTGAAGTTTTATTTTTGTTAGTTTTTTTGAGCATTTTTTCATAGAAGATTATCTCCAGCTATTGAATTAGGAGCTTCTTGACCTCCTATAGGAATTATTTCATTTAATCCTTTCAAAATTCCTTTATTAAATACAGCAATTTTATTAGCATCAGGAGTAACAGTTACATGAGCTCATCACAGATTAATAGAAAATAATCATTCACAAACTACACAAGAATTATTTTTTACTGTTATATTAGGAATTTATTTTACAATTTTACAAGCTTATGAAATTATTGAAGCTCCATTTACAATTGCTGATTCAGTTTATGGATCAACCTTTTTTATAGCAACAGGATTTCATGGAATTCATGTTTTAATTGGAACTACATTTTTATTAATTTGTTTATTACGTCATTTAAATAATCATTTTTCTAAAAATCACCATTTTGGATTTGAAGCAGCAGCTTGATATTGACATTTTGTTGATGTAGTTTGATTATTTCTTTATATCACAATTTACTGATGAGGAGGATAATTAATTTATTATATCTATATAGTATAAAAGTATATTTGACTTCCAATCATAAGGTCTATTAATAATAGTACAGATAATTTTTTCAATTATTTTCATTGGTTCTATAATTTTTTTTATTGCTTTAATTGTAATAATTTTAGCTTCAATTCTTTCAAAAAAAACTTTAGTAGATCGAGAAAAAAGATCTCCCTTTGAATGTGGATTCGATCCAAAATCTTCATCCCGATTACCTTTTTCTTTGCGATTTTTTTTAATCACTATTATTTTTTTAATTTTTGATGTAGAAATTGCTTTAATTTTACCTATAATTATTATTTTAAAATTCTCTTATTTATTAATTTGAAGAATTACTTCAATTATTTTTATTTTAATTTTATTAATTGGATTATATCATGAATGAAATCAAGGTATATTAAATTGATCAAATTAATTATATACATATATAAATATTTTCATCATATTTTCATCTCCTTGTATATATTCCTTTCTATAAAAAATAACCAAAGAAGCAATTATTAATACAAAAGATATAAAAAGTAAACTTATTCAATCAAATAAAAAAGTTATTACAATTCTTATTAAATTTAAAGAAACTACTTCTCATTCAATAAAATAAACTAAATTATTTAATAAAAAATTTAAACTAAAAAAACATGTTAATCTAATAGAAATTAAACTTAAAAATCTAATTCTACAAATTGATAAATATTTCACGATCTAAAATGAATAACTCATATCACTAACACCACAAATTAGTATTTTTTTTAAACTATTTAAATATAATCATAATATACATATATCACTTTTTAAAATTAACAAATTTAAAGGTAATCAATGTAATAATAATAATAAATATTCACGAATTTTACCATTTCTAAAAGAATAAACTCCAGAAAAATTTTCCATGTTGACTAAAAGAATATAAATATAATGAATAAGCAGCTCTAAAAAAAGATAAAAAAGATAATATAATTATAGAAACTCATGATCAAGAAACAATTCTATTTAATAATGAAATTTCTCCTAATAAATTTAAAGTAACAGGAGCAGCTATATTAGCTGAACTTAATAAAAATCACCATAATGCAGGTATAAAATTTAATAATCCCTTATTGATTAATAATCTTCGTCTTCCTAATCGTTCATAAGAAATATTAGCTAAACAAAATAATACTGAAGAACATAATCCATGACCAATTATTAAAGTATAAGAACCTCTTAATCCTCAATAACTTATAACTAATAATCCTGCTAACACAATTCCTATATGAGCTACAGAAGAATAAGCAATTAATGCCTTTAAATCAGTTTGACGTAAACATACAAATCTAACTAAAACTCCTCAATTAATCTAATTCTAATTCAAATAAATCTATATTTTAAATTTATTAATTGAAAAATTATTACAACTCGTAATAAACCATAACCCCCAATTTTAATATAATTCCAGCTAAAATTATTGAACCTGACACAGGAGCTTCTACATGAGCTTTAGGTAATCATAAATGAACTAAAAAATAGGTATTTTTACTAAAAATGCACATAATATACAAAAATATAATAAATCATAATTAAATATAAAATTATTTATTAAATAAAAATTTATTGTTCCTATCTTATTTATTAAATAAAAAATTCCAATTAATATTAGTAAAGAAACTAATAATGTATAAAATAATAAATAAATTCCAGCTTGTAAACGTTCAGGTTGATAACCTCATCCTAAAATTAAAAATAAAGTAGGAATTAAACTTCTTTCAAAAAAAAAAATTAAATATAAATAAATTTATTCTTCTAAATGTTAAAACTAATAATAATAATAATATAATTACATTTAATAAAAATAAATTTTTATAATTACTGTATTTATTAATTCTTTCTCTTGCTAAAATTATTAAAGAACAAATTCATAATCTTAATAAAATTAATCCATAAGAAAGCATATCTCTTCCTAAAAAATAAGAAATTTCTGATCAGTAATTTATAAAATTATTTATTATTAAAAAAATAAATCTAATAAATAATAATAAAATTTGTACCATTCAATATATATTATTAATTAAACAAACAGGTATTAAAAACATTAAAAAAAAATACTATTTTTAACATTATATAATTCTAAAAGATTGAAAATAATCATTTCCATGTGTTCGAATTATTGAAACCAAAATTGATAAACCTAATGCACCTTCACATACTCTAAAAGTTAAAAATATTATTCTAAAATAATTTTCATAATTTAATAAATTTAAATAAATAAATAATAAAAAAAATAATATTAAAACAATAAATTCTAATCTTAATAATATTGAAAGTAAATGTTTTCGATTTGATACAAAACAAAATAATCCTAAAATTAATAAAATTATTGGTAAAATTCAATATAAAAATATAATCATTAGTTTTAATAGTTTAATAAAAACATTGGTCTTGTAAATCAAAAATAAGATTATTTCTTTTAAAACTTCAAGAGAAAAGAAATTTCTTTTTCATTAATCCCCAAAATTAATATTTTAAAATAAACTACCTCTTGAATATTCTTCAATTAATTTTATATTCTTTAATACTTATAACATCAATCATTTTTATTAATATAATTCATCCATTAGCTATAGGTTTAACATTATTAATTCAAACAGTATTAATTTGTTTAATTTCAGGATTAATAACAAAAAGATTTTGATATTCTTATATTTTATTTTTAATTTTTTAGGAGGAATATTAGTTTTATTTATTTATGTAACTTCACTAGCTTCAAATGAAATATTTAATTTATCAATTAAACTAACTTTATTTTCAATTTCAATTATATTTATTTTTATTAGAATTTCTTTTTTTATTGATAAAAATTCTATTTCTTTTTTTTTTATAAATAATGAAATAGAATCAATTTATAATTTAAATTCATATTTTATAGAAAATTCTTTATCATTAAATAAATTATATAATTTTCCAACAAACTTTATTACAATTTTATTAATAAATTATTTATTAATTACTTTAATTGTTGTTGTAAAAATTACTAAATTATTTAAAGGCCCTCTTCGAATAATAAATTAATGAACAAACCATTACGAACTTCTCACCCTTTATTTAAAATTGCAAATAATGCATTAGTAGATTTACCTGCTCCTATTAATATTTCAGCATGATGAAATTTTGGATCATTATTAGGATTATGTTTAATTATTCAAATTTTAACCGGTTTATTTTTAGCTATACATTATACAGCTGATGTAAATTTAGCTTTTTATAGAGTTAATCATATTTGTCGAGATGTAAATTATGGATGATTATTACGAACTTTACACGCTAATGGAGCATCATTTTTTTTTATTTGTATTTATTTACACGTAGGTCGAGGAATATATTATGGTTCTTATTTATTCACTCCTACTTGAATAATTGGAGTAATTATTTTATTTGCAGTAATAGGAACAGCTTTTATAGGATATGTTTTACCATGAGGTCAAATATCTTTTTGAGGAGCAACAGTTATTACAAATTTATTATCAGCAATCCCTTATTTAGGATTAGATTTAGTACAATGAGTATGAGGAGGATTTGCTGTCGACAATGCAACTTTAACACGATTTTTTACTTTTCATTTTATTCTTCCATTTATTGTTTTAGCTTTAGTAATAATTCATTTATTGTTTCTTCATCAAACAGGTTCTAGTAATCCAATTGGATTAAATTCTAATATTGATAAAATTCCATTTTATCCTTATTTTACATTTAAGGATATTGTAGGATTTATTATTATAATCACTTTATTAATTTCATTAGTTTTAATTAATCCTTATTTACTAGGAGATCCTGATAATTTCATTCCAGCAAATCCATTAGTTACACCAGCTCATATTCAACCTGAATGATATTTTTTATTTGCTTATGCTATTTTACGATCAATTCCTAATAAATTATTTTACCCAATTTATCAAATTTTATTTTGAATTATAGTGGTTACCGTAATTTTATTAACATGAATTGGAGCACGACCAGTAGAAGAACCTTATGTTTTATTAGGTCAAATTTTAACTGTAATTTATTTCCTATACTATATTATCAATCCTTTAGTTAATAAATGATGAGATAATTTATTAAATTAGTTAATGAGCTTGAATAAGCATATGTTTTGAAAACATAAGATAGAAATTTTATTTTCTATTAACTTTACTAAAATAAATTATTAAAATAAAGAAAATAATAAAATTTTAAATCCAATAAAAAATAATAAATAATTTAAAGAAAATGATAAAAAACATTTTCAAGCTAAATACATTAATTTATCATAACGAAAACGAGGTAAAGTTCCTCGAACTCAAATAAATACAAAAGAAATAAATATTAACTTTACATAAAACAATAAATTAAATACATCACAACCTATAAAAATTACACAAAATAATATACTTATAAATAAAATTCTAGAATATTCTGCTAAAAAAATTAATGCAAATCCTCCTCTTCTATATTCTACATTAAATCCTGAAACTAATTCAGATTCTCCTTCAGCAAAATCAAAAGGAGTTCGATTAGTTTCTGCTAAAGAAATTGTTAATCAAACTAAAGCTATAGGAAATAAAATTACTAAAAATCATATATAAATTTAATAATAATAAAAATATAAAATATTATATCTTCCAATTAAAAATACAAAAGATAATAAAATTAAAGCTAAACTAACTTTATAAGAAATAGTTTGAGCAACAGCTCGTAATCCCCCTAATAAAGCATAATTTGAATTAGAAGATCAACCAGCAACTATTACAGTATAAACACCTAATCTAGTACAACATAAAAAAAATAAACCTCCTAAATTAAATGAATATAATTTAACAAAAAAAGGTATACATATTCAAACAAATAAAGATAAAAATAATAAAAAAATAGGAGAAATATAATATCTTAAATAATTAGATAATAAAGGATAAGTTTGTTCTTTTGTAAATAATTTAATTGCATCACAAAAAGGTTGAGGAATTCCTATTAAACCAACTTTATTAGGACCTTTCCGAATTTGAATATAACCTAATACTTTACGTTCTAATAATGTTAAAAATGCAACTCTTACTAATATACAAATAATTAGTAATAAACTTCCAATAAAAGACAAAATTAATTTTATATAAAACAAGTACTATTTGTAATAATATTACATAAATAAATTCTAAATTTATTGCACTAATCTGCCAAAATAGTTTAATTAATAATATTCTTATTTAAAATATAATTATTTTAATATTTGGTCCTTTCGTACTAAAATATTATTATTATTTAAAGATAGAAACCAACCTGGCTTACGCCGGTATGAACTCAGATCATGTAAGAATTTAAAAGTCGAACAGACTTAAAATTTGAACGGACACCCAAAATTATATCTCAATCCAACATCGAGGTCGCAATCTTTTTTATCGACAAGAACTCTCCAAAAAATTACGCTGTTATCCCTAAAGTAACTTAATTTTTTAATCATTATTAATGGATCAATTATTCATAAATTAATGTTTTTAAAATTAAAGTTTTTTAAATTTTATTATCACCCCAATAAAATACTTTAAATTATTATAATAAAAAAATCTTTATAATTAAAATAAATAAAATAAAAAAATAAATTCTACAAAAATTTTAAATGAAACAGTTAATATCTCGTCCAACCATTCATTCCAGCCTTCAATTAAAAGACTAATGATTATGCTACCTTTGCACAGTTAAAATACTGCGGCCATTTAAAAATTTTCAGTGGGCAGATTAGACTTTAAATTTAATTCAAAAGACATGTTTTTGTTAAACAGGCGAACATTATTTTTGCCGAATTCTTTATTTAAACTTTTCATTAACAATTTTTTTTACAATATAATATACTAATTTTATCATTATTACTTAATTTTAATAATTAAAATTAATATTTCAATAAATAATTAAAATTTAATAAATAATTTTATTTATAAAATAAATTATAACATAATTATTAATAATTGCTAATTCTAAGCATATATTTATTAAATTTATTTATTATTTTTAAAATTTTATTTTATAGCTTATCCCATAAAATATTAAAATTGTAAATTATTTTATTAAAAAATTTTAAAATAAATTTACAATTTCTAAATTAAATTTATTTCTTGAAAAACTAGATACCTTTAAAAACGAATAACAATTCATTTCTAATATAATATTAAAATAATTTTATCACATTAACTTTTATATTATACTAACTCTTTTAAAATCGAAAAAAATATTTTTTATTTAATAAACGCTGATACACAAGGTACAATAAATTAAATTTTCTTTTAAAATAATAATTTTTCAAATTATTTCAATTTTCTTTTACAATACTATTAAAATATTATTAAATTTATTTTTTCTTTAAACAATACTAAAACTTTTTATTATATAATTACAAAAATCTTTTCAATGTAAATGAAATACTTTACTTAATAAGCTTTAAATTGTCATTCTAGATACACTTTCCAGTACATCTACTATGTTACGACTTATCTTACCTTAATAATAAGAGCGACGGGCGATGTGTACATATTTTAGAGCTAAAATCAAATTATTTATCTTTATAATTTTACTACCAAATCCACCTTCAAAATTTTTTTCATCATTTTATTCGTTTAAATATATTTATTGTAACCCATTATTACTTAAATATAAGCTACACCTTGATCTGATATAATTTTTTTTTTTAATTATTGAATATTATTATTCTTATAAAATATTCTGATAACGACGGTATATAAACTGATTACAAACTTAAGTAAGGTCCATCGTGGATTATCGATTACAAAACAAGTTCCTCTGGAAAGATTAAAATACCGCCAAATTTTTTAAGTGTCAAGAACATAACTATTACTACTTTAATAATTTTATTTACATTTTAAATAATAGGGTATCTAATCCTAGTTTTTTATTAAAATTTTTTAGTTTCAATTATTTTATAAATAAATAATTGAAATTTAAAATTTCACCTAATAAATTTAATTTTATTTAATATATTATATAATCGTTTAACTTTAACTAAAAAAATTTATTTGTATTATTGGTATAACCGCGACTGCTGGCACCAATTTTGTCAATACTTTTTAATATTGCTATTTCTAAATTTCTTTAATTAATAATATTAATTACTGCGAATAAAATATATTTTATTTATTTTTCAAATAAATAAAAATTCACACAAAATTTACATATAAATCAAATTAATAACAAATTTTTAAGCCAAAATAAAACTTTTATATTTAAATTTAAATTTTAAATAATATAAATTATAAAATTAAATAATATTATAATAAATAATAAAAATTATTTATTAATTAAAATTAAAATAATATTATAAATAATTTTATTAAATTAAAATTTACAAAATTTTTATAAAATTTTTAAAATTAAATAATTAATTTTAATCACTAAATCTGATAAATCCCCTAATAATATAAATTCTATTTAAATTTATAAAGAATAATAAATTAAATATTTTTTTATATTACTTAATAATTATAAATTTATTAAATTTTATTTTTTTTTTATTATATATAATTAATAAATAATAAGATTTAGTAAAAAAAATATAAAATTATATAAAAATATTTTTAATAATTTTATTAATATTAACTAAATTATAAAAAAAAGAAATAAAATATTATAATTTATATTAATAATTTTATAAATAAATAATAAAAATAAAATAAATTAATAAATAAAAAATTTATTAAAATAATAAAAAAAAATTAAAAAATTAAACCCAATAATTAATAATAATTATAGATATTTATTAATTATTAAAAAATCATCCTCATTTTTTTTTTTTTTTTAAATTAAAAATAAAAGAAAATTTAATAATTAATTTACAAAAAATTTTAAAAAATAATACAAAAAAAAATGATATACTTATTCAAGATTAATAGATAATCTATATATATATAAATATTTAATATATTATTATATAGTTAACATTTAAGATAAAAAATTTCGCAATTCAAAAATTTATACATATTTATTTAATTTATATAAATAATATAAATATTTAATAAATTATTATATATTTATATATAGTTGTATATTATTTTTTAATATATATATATATAGAAAAATTTAATTATATATATAATATTAAATTAAAAAATTAAAAATTACTAAAATGTATTATTTAAATTAAATAACTTTATTAAAAAATTTAGTAATTTTTTTTAAAAAAAAATAATAAATAATAAAAAAAAAAAAAAAATGAGGAAAAATACTTAATAATGAATTGCCTGATAAAAAGGGTTACCTTGATAGGGTAAATTTATTATTAGTATTCTACATTCATTAGTTGATTTTATTGTTTTTTTTATAATGATTTTATACCTAATAGAATTAAACTATTTCTAAAAGTTTCAAAAACTTTTGTGCATCATACACTAAAATATAAAAAGATAAGCTAATTAAGCTACTGGGTTCATACCCCATTTATAAAGGTTATAATCCTTTTCTTTTTAATTTTTAATAATTCTTCAAAAATTTTATTTATTACAATTATAATTATTGGAACATTAATTACAGTAACTTCTAATTCTTGGTTAGAAGCTTGAATAGGTTTAGAAATTAATTTGTTATCTTTTATCCCCCTAATAAGAGATAATAATAATTTAACATCTACTGAAGCTTCTTTAAAATATTTTTTAACCCAAGCATTAGCTTCAACTGTTTTATTATTTGCTATTATTTTATTAATATTAAAAAATAATTTAAATAATGAAATTAATGAATCATTTACATCAATAATTATATTATCAGCTTTATTAATAAAAAGAGGGGCCGCTCCTTTCCATTTTTGATTTCCTAATATAATGGATGGATTAACTTGAATAAACTCTTTAATATTAATAACTTGACAAAAAATCGCTCCTTTAATATTAATTTCTTATTTAAATGTAAAAAATTTATTATTAATTAGAGTAATTTTATCTGTTATTGTTGGAGCTATTGGAGGATTAAATCAAACTTCATTACGAAAATTAATAGCATTTTCTTCAATTAATCATTTAGGTTGAATATTAAGTAGTTTAATAATTAATAAATCAGCTTGAATAATTTATTTTTCTTTTTAATCTTTTTTATCATTTGTATTAATTTTTATATTTAATTTATTAAAATTATTTCATTTTAATCAATTATTTTCTAGATTTTTTAATAGAAAAATTTTAAAATTTACTTTATTTATAAATTTTTTATCTTTAGGTGGATTACCACCATTTTTAGGATTTCTTCCTAAATGAATTATCATTCAAGAATTAACTTTTTGTAATCAATATACTTTATTAATAATTATATTAATAAGAACATTAATTACATTATTTTTTTATTTACGAATTTGTTATTCAGCTTTTATATTAAATTATTATGAAAATAACTGAATTATAAATTTCCAATTTAATAATTTTTCAATAAATTTATTTTTAATTTATCTTTTTTTTCTATTTTTGGATTATTTATAGTTTCATTATTCTTTTTTATATTATAAGGCTTTAAGTTAAATAAACTAATAGCCTTCAAAGCTGTAAATAAAGAAATTCCTTTAAGCCTTAGTAAAATATTACTCCTTCAAAATTGCAGTTTGATATCATTATTGACTATAAGACCAATGATTAAGAAGAATATATTCTTATAAATAGATTTACAATCTATCGCCTAAACTTCAGCCACTTAATCGCGACAATGGTTATTTTCAACAAATCATAAGGATATTGGAACACTTTATTTTATTTTTGGAGCTTGGGCTGGAATAGTAGGAACATCTTTAAGAATTTTAATTCGAGCTGAACTTGGTCATCCAGGAGCAGTAATTGGAGATGATCAAATTTATAATGTAATTGTTACAGCTCATGCTTTTATTATGATTTTTTTTATAGTAATACCTATTATAATTGGAGGATTTGGAAATTGATTAGTTCCTTTAATATTAGGAGCTCCTGATATAGCTTTTCCTCGAATAAATAATATAAGTTTTTGATTACTACCACCTGCTTTATCTTTATTATTAGTAAGCAGTATAGTAGAAAACGGAGCTGGTACAGGTTGAACAGTATATCCACCATTATCAGCAGGAATTGCTCATGGTGGAGCTTCAGTTGATTTAGCTATTTTTTCTTTACATTTAGCTGGAATTTCTTCAATTTTAGGAGCAGTAAATTTTATTACAACAGTAATTAATATACGATCTACAGGAATTACTCTTGATCGAATACCTTTATTTGTATGATCTGTAGTAATTACTGCATTATTATTATTATTATCTTTACCAGTTTTAGCAGGAGCTATTACTATACTTTTAACTGATCGAAATTTAAATACTTCTTTTTTCGATCCAGCTGGAGGAGGAGATCCTATTCTTTATCAACATTTATTTTGATTTTTTGGTCATCCTGAAGTTTATATTTTAATTTTACCAGGATTTGGAATAATTTCTCATATTATTAGCCAAGAATCAGGTAAAAAGGAAACTTTTGGATCATTAGGAATGATTTATGCTATATTAGCAATTGGTTTATTAGGATTTATTGTTTGAGTTCATCATATATTTACTGTTGGAATAGATGTAGATACTCGAGCTTATTTTACATCAGCTACTATAATTATTGCTGTTCCAACTGGAATTAAAATTTTCAGATGATTAGCAACATTACACGGAAATCAATTATATTATTCTCCTGCAATTCTTTGAGCTTTAGGACTTGTATTTTTATTTACTGTTGGAGGATTAACAGGAGTAGTTTTAGCTAATTCTTCTGTTGATATTATTTTACATGATACATATTATGTAGTTGCTCATTTCCATTATGTTTTATCAATAGGAGCTGTATTTGCTATTATAGCTGGATTTATTCATTGATATCCATTATTTACAGGATTAACATTAAATATAAAATGATTAAAAAGTCAATTTATTATTATATTTATTGGAGTAAATTTAACTTTTTTCCCTCAACATTTTTTAGGATTAGCTGGAATACCTCGACGATATTCAGATTATCCTGATGCATATACTACATGAAATATTATTTCTACAATTGGATCTTCAATTTCACTTTTAGGAATTTTATTTTTTTTCTTTATTATTTGAGAAAGCTTAGTATCACAACGACAAGTTATTTATCCTATTCAATTAAATTCTTCTATTGAATGATACCAAAACACTCCTCCTGCTGAACATAGTTATTCTGAATTACCATTATTAACTAATTAATTTCTAATATGGCAGATTAGTGCAATGGATTTAAGCTCCATATATAAAGTATTTTACTTTTATTAGAAACTAATGTCTACATGAGCTAATTTAGGTTTACAAGATAGAGCTTCTCCTTTAATAGAACAATTAATTTTTTTTCATGATCATGCACTATTAATTTTAGTAATAATTACTGTTTTAGTTGGATATTTAATATTTATATTATTTTTTAATTCATATATTAATCGATTTTTATTACATGGACAATTAATTGAAATAATTTGAACTGTTAAAAATTCATGAATGTTCTAGAACAATGCACGCATGTTACATAGTTCGTATCCACACATACATGTATATTATTTCTAAGTAATTTCTGTCATACATGTATATGCACACATACCACATTATTACTATGTATGTATTCTGCGCTTGCCTAACCGAATTATTGGCACGCGCTTAGTCTCTAATAAACTTCTCAGTTGAACGCACGTCTTCTCTGCCTATTATTTTCTGCCTGCGTTTACGGGTAGCATCCTCAACCCCTCCCAATAGGTTATGGGCCCAGGAGCGGTTATAGGTAGAAAGAATAAAAGACAGTGATCGGTTTTTTGTGACAAAGTGTAGTGCACAAATAATTAAAGTTACGAACTTTATGTAAAAGAAAAGAGACTCAGACAAGATGAGTAATTTGTATCATATTGAGAAGTTGGATGAAAAGAACTTTGATTCTTGGAGCATACAAATGCGAAGTGTGCTTGTTCACTCCGATTTGTGGGATGTGACGTGTAATCCAATGCCCACGGTGGCAGCGGATGCTGCAAATCTGGCAGCAGCAGATCGCAAGGCATTAGCAACAATAACGCTAAGTGTAAAGCCATCGCAACTGGCATATATAAAGAACTGTGAAACAGCCAATGCGGCATGGACAAAACTACGAGATGTTCATCAGCCAAAGGGACCAGTGCGAAAAGTGTCGCTTTACAAGAAACTATTAAGTTTGCGCTTCTTGGAAGGTCAAGGTATGCCAAGTTATTTAAATTCATTCTCTGAGATTTTGGATCAGCTTGCAGATGTTGGTATTGAGATGAATGATGAGTTACGAACCATCATTTTGTTATCTAGTTTGCCAGATAAATTTGAAAATTTCGTTGTCGCCATAGAGACGCGCGACAATTTGCCCAGTTTTGATATTCTTTGCATAAAATTGAAGGAAGAAGCAGAGAGAAAAAGTCTTACGGAGACGAAAGAAAATAGGCAAGAGGCATTCATCGTGTCACAGAACAGACACACATACCAACAACCAAACAAAAGTCGAACGCAAATTACTTGCTTCAAATGTGGCAAGCGAGGGCATGTAAAGGCACAATGCAAAACAGAGAGAGAGAGCAAAAGAGAGACCCAAAGAGAGACCAAATATAAAGAGAGCACAGAGAGCAAGCAATGCAGCTTAATAAATGTCTTGGAGACGGAGAGCATTGCAAAGAGATGGTGCTTAGACTCTGGCGCAACCAGCCATATGTGTTGCGACAAAAATATGTTCTCAGAATTTGAGGCACATAAAGAGAAGATCAGTTTGGCAAATGCGGGTATTTTATATGCAGAAGGCAAAGGAAAAGTTAATTTGCAAACTAACTTGTTCAAATTAACATTAAATAATGTACTCTACGTTCCACAGCTGGCAGGAAATTTTATGTCAGTGGCTCGTGTTATTGAGTATAACAGCGAGGTGTATTTTGGAAAACACGTAGCTAGAGTCATACAGCACGGCAAATGTATTCTAAATGCTACCAGGGTTGGAAACTTATACGTTTTTGAAGCAAAAGTGGAAAACATCTTCGCAGCTATTGAAGATAATGGAGAGTTGTGGCACAGACGTCTTGGTCACCTCAATTACGCAAGTCTGACGCAGATGAAGAATAAAAATTTGGTTCGTGGAATAACTGCAGAAAATATACATACAAACGTTCCTTGCAAAATTTGCATGTTAAGCAAAATACATGTGCAACCATTTCCAAAGGCAGCAGATAATCGAGCCAGTGAGATTTTGAATTAATTCATAGCGACGTTTTGGACCGTTTGGAAATAAATCACTTGGTGGTTCCAGATATTTCCTCACATTTATTGATGACAAATCCAGAAGAGTGTTCGTATATTTTCTAAAAGGCAAGGATGAAGTCTTCAGCAAGTTTGTGGATTTTAAAAACTTAGTGGAGCGGCAAACAGGAAAAAAGCTAAAATGCATTCGCAGCGACAATGGTCGGGAATATGTCAATAAGGCGTTTGATGAGTTTTTGAAACTACATGGAATTTCTCGACAGTTAACAATAGCCTACACACCACAGCAAAACGGAGTTGCAGAGAGAGCTAATCGTACTCTGGTTGAAATGGCCAGATGTTTGTTGGCGCAGTCAGGATTGTGTGAGGCGTTATGGGCAGAAGCTATATACACGGCTGTATATCTTCGTAATCGATCTCCTACGAGTGCACTGATCAACCAAACACCAATGGAAGCGTGGACCGGTAAGAAACCTTGTATAAGTCATCTTAAAGTTTTTGGTTCCGTTGCAGTGGCATTGTCAAAGGGTAATCATGACAGCAAATTTCAACCAAAAGGAAAAGAGTATCGCATGGTGGGCTACTCAAGAGAAGCCAAGGGTTACAGACTCTATGATGCAGAGACACGCAAAGTGGTTGAAAAGAGAGATGTACTTTTTGATGAGCGAGATCTCTTGGTGCAAAGTGGCACTACGACTGTTACATTTGATTTGGCTGGACCTTATGGTCAAGATGAAGTTCCTGTTCTGGATCAGGAGGCGGAAGAAAATGATGCAGACGAACAAGAGGAAGAGTCTACAGAGTCAAGTAGCGGTGATGATTCTTTTCATAGCACAGATGAAAAGGAAGTTCTACATGTGGAAGAAGAACAACGTGTGGGTCCTGGAAGGCCGAAACTAATCAGGACGGGCAGACCTGGTCGCCCAAAGAAGCAGTACAACATCCTTGGATCTATAGTTGCAAGCGATGTGCCGATTCCAGCAACTTACGAAGAAGCGATGAGTGGGTCGTATTCATCACAGTGGCGTGAAGCAATGGCTACGGAATATAAGTCTCTGGTCAAAAATGAGACGTGGGAGCTAGTGGAGTTACCAAAAAATCAGCCCTTAGTAGGATGCAAATGGGTTTTTAGCCTTAAAAAGGATGCTCAAGGAGGCTTAGAGCGGTTTAAGGCGCGGCTAGTTGCGAAAGGATGCTCCCAACAATTTGGTGTAAACTACACGGATACTTTTGCACCGGTATGCCGACTTGAGAGCGTGCGATTTGTTTTGGCACTAGCAGCAGAGTTGCAGTTATACTTACATCAGATGGACGTATGCACGGCGTATCTCAACAGCGATCTAAAAGACACGGTCTACATGAAGCAACCCCTGGGATACATCAATGAGAATAATCCAAAGGCAGTATTATTGCTCAAGAAGGCAATATATGGTTTGAAACAATCAGGAAGGGAATGGAATTCCAAGCTGCATGGCGTACTACAGGAAATAGGATTTAATCCATGTAGCAGTGAACCATGCTTATACCAAAAGCGTGGGGCAGGTGATTTGGCATTAATTCTTGTATACGTTGATGATTTACTTATAGCATGTCGATCGAAGCAAATGTTGGACAGCATCAAAGCAGCAATTTCTAATGCGTTTGACTGCACAGACAAGGGCGCAACAGAGCTATTTTTGGGCATGGAAATTCAGCGTGATGGTGATCTTGGGCCAATTACTTTGGGCCATTCTCAATATATCAAGGAGATGTTGAGGCGCTATGGGATTGAACATTGTAGAAGTGCGGCTACTCCTTTAGATGCAGGGCATCAGGTGGCATGTGACAACAAGGCATGTAAAAAGGTTGATCCGAGAAGCTTTCAGACGCAGATTGGCGAGCTGATGTGGTTGGCGCTTACCACAAGGCCAGATATATTGCATTCAGTTGCAAAGTTGGCACAGCGGAATCAAGATCCCCATTCAGAGCATGAGGCAGGTGTGAAGCACATCCTGCGGTACTTAGCAACGACGGTGGACAAGAAGTTAAACTACAAGAAAACCGGCAAGGCATTTGTTGGATATGCAGATGCTGACTGGGGAGGTGACAGAGTCGACCGAAAGTCATACTCGGGATATGTTTTCTTCTTGGCTGGTGGACCAATATCTTGGAAATCAGAGAAACAGCGCAGCGTAGCACTCAGTAGTACTGAGGCAGAGTATATAGCGCTGTCAACCGCATGCAAGGAGGCAGTTGTTTTGCGGCGCTTGATCGTCGAGCTTGGGTGCGGAGATGGTACTACCTCAACAATCATATACGGAGACAACTTAAGTGCTCAACAGTTGGCGAAGAATCCAGTTCATCACTCGAGGACTAAACACATAGATATTAGATATCATTTTGTACGACAAACTGTATCAGATAAGCATGTTGAGTTAAAATATGTTCCGACAGAATTAATGATTGCTGATGTATTAACTAAGAATTTGCAAAAGAAGAAGCATAATGAATTTATGAATATGTTAGACTTAAAATGATATTGTAACTAATGCTTGCATTGAGGAAGGGTGTTAAAAATTCATGAATATTCTAGAACAATGCACGCATGTTACATAGTTCGTATCCACACATACATGTATATTATTTCTAAGTAATCTCTGTCATACATGTATATGCACACATACCACATTATTACTATGTATGTATTCTGCGCTTGCCTAACCGAATTATTGGCACGCGCTTAGTCTCTAATAAACTTCTCAGTTGAACGCACGTCTTCTCTGCCTATTATTTTCTGCCTGCGTTTACGGGTAGCATCCTCAACCCCTCCCAATATGAACTATTTTACCTGCTATTATTTTATTATTTATTGCACTTCCTTCTTTACGACTTTTATATCTTTTAGATGAAATTAATGAACCTTCTGTTACTTTAAAAAGTATTGGTCATCAATGATATTGAAGTTATGAATATTCAGATTTTAATAATATTGAATTTGATTCTTATATAATTCCTACAAATGAATTAACAAATGACGGATTTCGTTTATTAGATGTTGATAATCGAGTAATTTTACCTATAAATTCTCAAATTCGAATTTTAGTAACAGCTGCTGATGTAATTCATTCGTGAACTATTCCTGCTTTAGGAGTAAAGGTTGATGGAACTCCTGGTCGATTAAATCAAACTAATTTTTTTATTAACCGACCAGGACTTTTTTATGGACAATGTTCAGAAATTTGTGGAGCAAATCATAGTTTTATACCTATTGTAATTGAAAGTGTTCCTGTAAATTATTTTATTAAATGAATTTCTAATAATATAAATTCTTCATTAGATGACTGAAAGCAAGTACTGGTCTCTTAAACCATTCAATAGTAAATTAGCAATTACTTCTAATGAAAAAAAAATTAGTTAAATATATAACATTAGTATGTTAAACTAAAATTATTAAAATTTTAATATTTTTTAATTCCACAAATAGCCCCTATTAATTGATTATTTTTATTTATTATTTTTTCTATTACATTTATTTTATTTTGTTCTATTGATTATTACTCTTATCTACCTTCATCACCTAAATCTAATAAATTAAAAAATATTAATTTAAATTCAATAAATTGAAAATGATAACAAATTTATTTTCTGTATTTGATCCTTCAGCAATTTTTGGTTTATCATTAAATTGATTAAGAACATTTTTAGGACTTTTAATAATTCCTTCAATTTATTGATTAATACCTTCTCGTTATAATATTTTTTGAAATACTATTATTTTAAATTTACACAAAGAATTTAAAACATTATTAGGACCTTCAGGTCATAACCGATCTACTTTTATTTTTATTTCTTTATTTACATTAATTTTATTTAATAATTTTTTAGGTTAATTCCTTATATTTTTACCTCAATAAGTCATTTAACATTAACATTATCTCTTGCATTACCATTATGATTATGTTTTATAATTTATGGATGAATTAATCATACTCAACATATATTTGCTCATTTAGTTCCTCAAGGAACTCCAGCTATTTTAATACCTTTTATAGTATGTATTGAAACTATTAGAAATGTAATTCGTCCTGGAACATTAGCAGTACGTTTAACAGCCAATATAATTGCTGGACATCTTCTTTTAACTTTATTAGGTAATACTGGACCTTCAATATCAATATTTTTAGTAACATTTTTATTAATTATTCAAATTGCTTTATTAATATTAGAATCAGCTGTAGCAATAATTCAATCTTATGTATTTGCTGTTTTAAGTACTTTATATTCTAGAGAAGTAAATTAATTATAATGTCTACACACTCAAATCACCCATTTCATTTAGTTGATTATAGTCCCTGACCATTAACAGGAGCTATTGGAGCAATAACTACAGTATCAGGTATAGTAAAATGATTTCATCAATATGATATTTCATTATTTTTTTTAGGTAATATTATTACAATTTTAACTGTTTACCAATGATGACGAGATGTATCTCGTGAAGGAACTTATCAAGGATTACATACTTATGCAGTAACAATTGGATTACGATGAGGAATAATTTTATTTATTTTATCTGAAGTTTTATTTTTTGTTAGTTTTTTTTGAGCATTTTTTCATAGAAGATTATCTCCAGCTATTGAATTAGGAGCTTCTTGACCTCCTATAGGAATTATTTCATTTAATCCTTTCCAAATTCCTTTATTAAATACAGCAATTTTATTAGCATCAGGAGTAACAGTTACATGAGCTCATCACAGATTAATAGAAAATAATCATTCACAAACTACACAAGGATTATTTTTTACTGTTCTATTAGGAATTTATGTTACAATTTTACAAGCTTATGAATATATTGAAGCTCCATTTACAATTGCTGATTCAGTTTATGGATCAACCTTTTTTATAGCAACAGGATTTCATGGTTTCATTGGAACTACATTTTTATTAATTTGTTTATTACGTCATTTAAATAATCATTTTTCTAAAAATCACCATTTTGGATTTGAAGCAGCAGCTTGATATTGACATTTTGTTGATGTAGTTTGATTATTTCTTTATATCACAATTTACTGTTGAGGAGGATAATTAATTTATTATATATATATAGTATAAAAGTATATTTGACTTCCAATCATAAGGTCTATTAATAATAGTATAGATAATTTTTTCAATTATTTTCATTGGTTCTATAATTTTTTTTATTGCTTTAATTGTAATAATTTTAGCTTCAATTCTTTCAAAAAAAACTTTAGTAGATCGAGAAAAAAGATCTCCTTTTGAATGTGGATTCGATCCAAAATCTTCATCCCGATTACCTTTTTCTTTGCGATTTTTTTTAATCACTATTATTTTTTTAATTTTTGATGTAGAAATTGCTTTAATTTTACCTATAATTATTATTTTAAAATTCTCTAATTTATTAATTTGAAGAATTACTTCAATTATTTTTATTTTAATTTTATTAATTGGATTATATCATGAATGAAATCAAGGTATATTAAATTGATCAAATTAATTATATATATATATATATTTTCATCATATTTCCATCTCCTTGTATATATTCCTTTCTATAAAAAATAACCAAAGAAGCAATTATTAATACAAAAGATATAAAAAGTAAACTTATTCAATCAAATAAAAAAGTTATTACAATTCTTATTGAATTTAAAGAAACTACTTCTCATTCAATAAAATAAACTAAATTATTTAATAAAAAATTTAAACTAAAAAAAAACATGTTAATCTAATAGAAATTAAACTTAAAAATTTAATTCTACAAATTGATAAATATTTCACGATCTAAAATGAATAACTCATATCACTAACACCACAAATTAGTATTTTTTTTAAACTATTTAAATATAATCATAATATACATATATCACTTTTTAAAATTAACAAATTTAAAGGTAATCAATGTAATAATAATAATAAATATTCACGAATTTTACCATTTCTAAAAGAATAAACTCCAGAAAAAAATTTTCCATGTTGACTAAAAGAATATAAATATAATGAATAAGCAGCTCTAAAAAAGATAAAAAAGATAATATAATTATAGAAACTCATGATCAAGAAACAATTCTATTTAATAATGAAATTTCTCCTAATAAATTTAAAGTAACAGGAGCAGCTATATTAGCTGAACTTAATAAAAATCACCATATTGCTATACAGGTATAAAATTTAATAATCCCTTATTGATTAATAATCTTCGTCTTCCTAATCGTTCATAAGAAATATTATCTAAACAAAATAATCCTGAAGAACATAATCCATGACCAATTATTAAAGTATAAGAACCTCTTAATCCTCAATAACTTATAACTAATAATCCTGCTAACACAATTCCTATATGAGCTACAGAAGAATAAGCAATTAATGCCTTTAAATCAGTTTGACGTAAACATACAAATCTAACTACAACTCCTCCAATTAATCTAATTCTAATTCAAATAAATCTATATTTTAAATTTATTAATTGAAAAATTATTAAAACTCGTAATAAACCATAACCCCCTAATTTTAATATAATTCCAGCTAAAATTATTGAACCTGACACAGGAGCTTCTACATGAGCTTTGAGTAATCATAAATGAACTAAAAATATAGGTACTAAAAATGCACATAATATACAAAAATATAATAAATCATAATTAAATATAAAATTATTTATTAAATAAAGATTTATTGTTTCTATCTTATTTATTAAATAAAAAATTCCAATTAATATTGGTAAGAAAGTAATAATGTATAAAATAATAAACAAATTCCAGCTTGTAAACGTTCAGGTTGATAACCTCATCCTAAAATTAAAAATAAAGTAGGAATTAAACTTCTTTCAAAAAATAAATAAAATATAAATAAATTTATTCTTCTAAATGTTAAAACTAATAATAATAATAATATAATTACATTTAACAAAAATAAATTTTTATAATTACTGTATTTATTAATTCTTTCTCTTGCTAAAATTATTAAAGCACAAATTCATAATCTTAATAAAATTAATCCATAAGAAAGCATATCTCTTCCTAAAAAATAAGAAATTTCTGATCAGTAATTTATAAAATTATTTATTATTAAAAAAATAAATCTAATAAATAATAATAAAATTTGTACCATTCAATATATATTATTAATTAAACAAACAGGTATTAACAAAATTAAAAAAATACTAATTTTAACATTATATAATTCTAAAAGATTGAAAATAATCATTTCCATGTGTTCGAATTATTGAAACCAAAATTGATAAACCTAATGCACCTTCACATTCTCTAAAAGTTAAAAATATTATTCTAAAATAATTTTCATAATTTAATAAATTTAAATAAATAAATAATAAAAATAATAGTATTAAAACAATAAATTCTAATCTTAATAATATTGAAAGTAAACGTTTTCGATTTGATACAAAACAAAATAATCCTAAAATTAATAAAATTATTGGTAAAATTCAATATAAAAATATAATCGTTAGTTTTAATAGTTTAATAAAAACATTGGTCTTGTAAATCAAAAATAAGATTATTTCTTTTAAAACTTCAAGAGAAAAGAAATTTCTTTTTCATTAATCCCCAAAATTAATATTTTAAAATAAACTACCTCTTGAATATTCTTCAATTAATTTTATATTCTTTAATACTTATAACATCAATCATTTTTATTAATATAATTCATCCATTAGCTATAGGTTTAACATTATTAATTCAAACAGTATTAATTTGTTTAATTTCAGGATTAATAACAAAAAGATTTTGATATTCTTATATTTTATTTTTAATTTTTTTAGGAGGAATATTAGTTTTATTTATTTATGTAACTTCACTAGCTTCAAA
Organism: Drosophila nebulosa; assembly: GCA_024703675.1. Taxonomy (NCBI): domain Eukaryota; kingdom Metazoa; phylum Arthropoda; class Insecta; order Diptera; family Drosophilidae; genus Drosophila; species Drosophila nebulosa. The sequence continues at coordinate 5,464 of JANFPS010000172.1, read as the reverse complement.
TGAAATATTTAATTTATCAATTAAACTAACTTTATCTTCAATTTCAATTATATTTATTTTTATTAGAATTTCTTTTTTATTGATAAAAATTCTATTTCTTTTTTTTTATAAATAATGAAATAGAATCAATTTATAATTTAAATTCATATTTTATAGAAAATTCTTTATCATTAAATAAATTATATAATTTTCCAACAAACTTTATTACAATTTTATTAATAAATTATTTATTAATTACTTTAATTGTTGTTGTAAAAATTACTAAATTATTTAAAGGCCCTCTTCGAATAATAAATTAATGAACAAACCATTACGAACTTCTCACCCTTTATTTAAAATTGCAAATAATGCATTAGTAGATTTACCTGCTCCTATTAATATTTCAGCATGATGAAATTTTGGATCATTATTAGGATTATGTTTAATTATTCAAATTTTAACCGGTTTATTTTTAGCTATACATTATACAGCTGATGTGAATTTAGCTTTTTATAGAGTTAATCATATTTGTCGAGATGTAAATTATGGATGATTATTACGAACTTTACACGCTAATGGAGCATCATTTTTTTTATTTGTATTTATTTACACGTAGGTCGAGGAATATATTATGGTTCTTATTTATTCACTCCTACTTGAATAATTGGAGTAATTATTTTATTTGCAGTAATAGGAACAGCTTTTATAGGATATGTTTTACCATGAGGTCAAATATCTTTTTGAGGAGCAACAGTTATTACAAATTTATTATCAGCAATCCCTTATTAGGATTAGATTTAGTACAATGAGTATGAGGAGGATTTGCTGTCGACAATGCAACTTTAACACGATTTTTTACTTTTCATTTTATTCTTCCATTTATTGTTTTAGCTTTAGTAATAATTCATTTATTGTTTCTTCATCAAACAGGTTCTAATAATCCAATTGGATTAAATTCTAATATTGATAAAATTCCATTTCATCCTTATTTTACATTTAAGGATATTGTAGGATTTATTATTATAATCACTTTATTAATTTCATTAGTTTTAATTAATCCTTATTTACTAGGAGATCCTGATAATTTCATTCCAGCTCATATTCAACCTGAATGATATTTTTTATTTGCTTATGCTATTTTACGATCAATTCCTAATAAATTAGGAGGAGTAATTGCTCTTGTATTATCAATTGCAATTTTAATAATTTTACCTTTTTATAATTTAAGAAAATTTCGAGGAATTCAATTATACCCAATTAATCAAATTTTATTTTGAATTATAGTGGTTACAGTAATTTTATTAACATGAATTGGAGCACGACCAGTAGAAGAACCTTATGTTTTATTAGGTCAAATTTTAACTGTAATTTATTTCCTATACTATATTATCAATCCTTTAGTTAATAAATGATGAGATAATTTATTAAATTAGTTAATGAGCTTGAATAAGCATATGTTTTGAAAACATAAGATAGAAATTTTATTTTCTATTAACTTTACTAAAATAAATTATTAAAATAAAGAAAATAATAAAATTTTAAATCCAATAAAAAATAATAAATAGTTTAAAGAAAATTATAAAAAACATTTTCAAGCTAAATACATTAATTTATCATAACGAAAACGAGGTAAAACTCCTCGAACTCAAATAAATACAAAAGAAATAAATATTAACTTTACATAAAACAATAAATTAAATACATCACAACCTAAAAAAATTACACAAAATAATATACTTATAAATAAAATTCTAGAATATTCTGCTAAAAAAATTAATGCAAATCCTCCTCTTCTATATTCTACATTAAATCCTGAAACTAATTCAGATTCTCCTTCAGCAAAATCAAAAGGAGTTCGATTAGTTTCTGCTAAAGAAATTGTTAATCAAACTAAAGCTATAGGAAATAAAATTACTAAAAATCATATATAAATTTGATAATAATAAAAATATAAAATATTATATCTTCCAATTAAAAATACAAAAGATAATAAAATTAAAGCTAAACTAACTTCATAAGAAATAGTTTGAGCAACAGCTCGTAATCCCCCTAATAAAGCATAATTTGAATTAGAAGATCAACCAGCAACTATTACAGTATAAACACCTAATCTAGTACAACATAAAAAGAATAAACCTCCCAAATTAAATGAATATAATTTAACAAAAAAAGGTATACATATTCAAACAAATAAAGATAAAAATAATGAAAAAATAGGAGAAATATAATATCTTAAATAATTAGATAATAAAGGATAAGTTTGTTCTTTTGTAAATAATTTAATTGCATCACAAAAAGGTTGAGGAATTCCTATTAAACCAACTTTATTAGGACCTTTCCGAATTTGAATATAACCTAATACTTTACGTTCTAATAATGTTAAAAATGCAACTCTTACTAATACACAAATAATTAGTAATAAACTTCCAATAAAAGACAAAATTAATTTTATATAAAACAAGTACTATTTGTAATAATATTACATAAATAAATTCTAAATTTATTGCACTAATCTGCAAAATAGTTTAATTAATAATATTCTTATTTAAAATATAATTATTTTAATATTTGGTCCTTTCGTACTAAAATATTATTATTATTTAAAGATAGAAACCAACCTGGCTTACGCCGGTTTGAACTCAGATCATGTAAGAATTTAAAAGTCGAACAGACTTAAAATTTGAACGGCTACACCCAAAATTATATCTTAATCCAACATCGAGGTCGCAATCTTTTTTATCGATAAGAACTCTCCAAAAAAATTACGCTGTTATCCCTAAAGTAACTTAAATTTTTAATCATTATTAATGGATCAATTATTCATAAATTAATGTTTTTAAAATTAAAAGTTTTTTAAATTTTATTATCACCCCAATAAAATACTTTAAATTATTATAATAAAAAAAATCTTTATAATTAAAATAAATAAAATATAAAGATTTATAGGGTCTTCTCGTCTTTTAAAATTATTTTAGCTTTTTGACTAAAAAATAAAATTCTACAAAAATTTTAAATGAAACAGTTAATATCTCGTCCAACCATTCATTCCAGCCTTCAATTAAAAGACTAATGATTATGCTACCTTTGCACAGTTAAAATACTGCGGCCATTTAAAAATTTTCAGTGGGCAGGTTAGACTTTAAATTTAATTCAAAAAGACATGTTTTTGTTAAACAGGCGAACATTATTTTTGCCGAATTCTTTATTTAAACTTTTCATTAAAAATTATTTTTACAATATAATATACTAATTTTATCATTATTACTTAATTTTAATAATTAAAATTAATATTTCAATAAATAATTAAAATTTAATAAATAATTTTATTTATAAAATAAATTATAACATAATTATTAATAATTGCTAATTCTAAGCATATATTTATTAAATTTATTTATTATTTTTAAAATTTTATTTTATAGCTTATCCCATAAAATATTAAAATTGTAAATTATTTTATTAAAAAATTTTTAAAATAAATTTACAATTTCTAAATTAAATTTATTTCTTGAAAAACTAGATACCTTTAAAAACGAATAACATTTCATTTCTAATATAATATTTAAAATAATTTTATCACATTAACTTTTATATTATATTAACTCTTTTAAATCGAGAAAAATATTTTTATATTTTTTATTTAATAAACGCTGATACACAAGGTACAATAAATTAAATTTTCTTTTAAAATAATAATTTTTCAAATTATTTCAATTTTCTTTTACAATACTATTAAACTATTATTAAATTTATTTTTTCTTTAAACAATACTAAAACTTTTTATTATATAATTATTTTTAATACTTTTATAAAAAAATATAAATTATTAATAAATATAATCTAATTATCAATTTATATTGATTTGCACAAAAATCTTTTCAATGTAAATGAAATACTTTACTTAATAAGCTTTAAATTGTCATTCTAGATACACTTTCCAGTACATCTACTATGTTACGACTTATCTTACCTTAATAATAAGAGCGACGGGCGATGTGTACATATTTTAGAGCTAAAATCAAATTATTTATCTTTATAATTTTACTACCAAATCCACCTTCAAAAAATTTTTTCATAATTTTATTCGTTTAAATATATTTATTGTAACCCATTATTACTTAAATATAAGCTACACCTTGATCTGATATAATTTTTTTTTAAAATTATTGAATATTATTATTCTTATAAAATATTCTGATAACGACGGTATATAAACTGATTACAAACTTAAGTAAGGTCCATCGTGGATTATCGATTACAAAACAGGTTCCTCTGGAAAGATTAAAATACCGCCAAATTTTTTAAGTTTCAAGAACATAACTATTACTACTTTAATAATTTTATTTACATTTTAAATAATAGGGTATCTAATCCTAGTTTTTTATTAAAATTTTTTAGTTTCAATTATTTTATAAATAAATAATTTAAATTTAAAATTTCACCTAATAAATTTAATTTTATTTAATATATTATATAATCATTTAACTTTTACTAAAAAAATTTATTTGTATTATTGGTATAACCGCGACTGCTGGCACCAATTTTGTCAATACTTTTTAATATTGCTATTTCTAAATTTCTTTAATTAATAATATTAATTACTGCGAATAAAATATATTTTATTTATTTTTAAAATAAATAAAAATTCACACAAAAATTTACATATAAATCAAATTAATAACAAATTTTTAAGCCAAAATAAAACTTTTATATTTAAATTTAAATTTTAAATAAAATAAATTATAAAATTAAATAATATTATAATAAATAATAAAAATAATTTATTAATTAAAATTAAATAATATTATAAATAATTTATTAAATTAAATTTATTTTTTATAAAATTTTTAAAATTAAATAATTTAATTTAATCACTAAATCTGATAAATCCCCTAATAATATAAATTCTATTTAAATTTATAAAGAATAATAAATTAAATATTTTTTTATATTACTTAATAATTATAAATTTATTAAATTTATTTTTTTTTTATTATTATATAATTAATAAATAACAGATTTAGTAAAAAAAATAAAATTATATAAAAATATTTTAATAATTTTATTAATATTAACTAAATTATAAAAAAAAAAAATAAAATATTAAAATTTATATTAATAATTTTTATAAATAAATAATAAAAATAAAATAAATTATAAATAAAAAATTTATTAAAATAATAAAAAAAAATTAAAATATTAAATCCAATAATTAATAATAATATAGATATTTATTAATTATTAAAAAATCATCCTCATTTTTTTTTTTTTTTAAATTTAAAAATAAAAAGAAAATTTAATAATTAATTTATAAAAAATTTTAAAAAATAATAAAAAAAAAAATGATATACTTATTCAAGATTAATAGATAATCTATATATATATAAATATTTAATATATTATTATATAGTTAACATTTAAGATAAAAAATTTCGCAATTCAAAAATTTATATTCATATATATAAATTAAACATATATATATAAA
>JANFPS010000171.1:0-28718 GCA_024703675.1 Drosophila nebulosa | reverse complement strand
TTTGGCAAATTAGAGCAGGAAAAGTTGAAAAAAATAAATTTTTTAAAAATTCACGATTTCTCAAAAAAGGGGTTCAAAATAGTTTTGGTTTGAATGAAAAAAGTAAAAACGGATGGCTATAATAAACATTGCTTTTTAAATCGCCCCCCATATTGGGAAAAGTTAGAGCACGGAAAATTTGAGAATATGAATTTTTACAAATTCACGATTTTCCAAAAGTGGGTTTAAAAATGATTTTTTCGGGTTTGAATGACAAAAGTAAGTAAACTGGGGGCGCTACTAACTGAAACATTGTTTTTTTAAATCGTCCCAATATTGGCAAGTTAGAGCACGGAAAAGTTAAGAATACTAAACTTTTATAAATTCAATGGTTTCTTGAAAAGTGAGTTCAAAATGAGTTTTCTAGGTTTGAATGACAAAAGTAAGTAAACCGGATGCGCTACTAACTGAAACATTGCTTTTTTAAATCGTCCCAATATTGGCAAAGTTAGAGCACGGAAAAGTTGAGAGTACTGAATTTTACACATTCACGATTTTCTCGAAAAGTGGGTTCAAAATGAGTTTTCTATGGTTTGAATGACAAATGTAAGTAAAACTGTATGAGCTACTAACTGAAACATTGCTTTTTAAATCGTCCCAATATTGGCAAAGTTAGAGCACGGAAAAATTGAGAAAACTGAATTTTTACAAATTCACGATTTTCTCGAAAAGTGGGTTCAAAATGAGTTTTCTGGGTTTGAATGACAAAAGTAAGTAAACTGGATGCGCTACTAACTGAAACATTGCTTATTTATATCGTCCCAATATTGGCAAAGTTAGAGCACGGAAAAGTTGAGAATACTTAATTTTTACAAATTCACGATTTTCTCGAAAAGTGGGTTCAAAATGAGTTTTCTGGGTTTGAATGACAAAAGTAAGTAAACTGGATGCGCCTACTAACTGAAACATTGCTTTTTTAAATCGTCCCAATATTGGCAAAGTTAGAGCACAGAAAAGTTAAGAATACTGAATTTTTACAAATTCACGATTTTCTCGAAAAGTGGGTTCAAAATGAGTTTTCTGGGTTTGAATGACAAAAGTAAGTAAACTGGATGCGCTACTAACTGAAACATTGCTTTTTTAAATCGTCCCAATATTGGCAAAGTTAGAGCATGGAAAAGTTGAGTAATCTGAATTCTTACAAATTCACGATCTTCTCGAAAAGCGGGTTCAAAATGAGTTTTTTAGGTTTGAATGACAAATGTAAGTAAACTGGATGAGCTACTAACTAAAACATTGCGTTTTTAAATCGTCCCAATATTGGCAAAGTTAGAGCACGGAAAAGTTGAGAATACTGAATTTTTACAAATTCACGATTTTCTCGAAAAGTGGGTTCAAAATGAGTTTTCTAGGTTTGAATGACAAAAGTAAGTAAACTGGATGCGCTACTAACTGAAACATTGCTTTTTTAAATCGTCCCAATATTGGCAAAGTTAGAGCACGGAAAAGTTGAGAAACTGAATTTTTACAAATTCACGATTTTCTCGAAAAGTGGGTTCAAAATGAGTTTTTAGGTTTGAATGACAAATGTAAGTAACTGATGGCTACTAACTGAAACATTGCTTTTTAAATCGTCCCAATATTGGCAAAGTTAGAGCACGGAAAAGTTGAGAAACTGAATTTTTACAAATCACGATTTTCTCGAAAAGTGGGTTCAAAATGAGTTTTCTAGGTTTAAATGACAAAAGTAAGTAAACGGGATCGCTACTAACTGAAACATTGCTTTTAATCGTCCAATTTTGGGCCCAAAGTTAGAGCACGGAAAAGTTGAGAGTGAAAATGAACTGAATTCTTACAAATTCACGATCTTCTCGAAAAGCGGGTTCAAAATGAGTTTTTAGGTTTGAATGACAAATGTAAGTAAACTGGATGAGCTACTAACAAAAAACATTGCGTTTTTAAAATCGTCCCAATATTGGCAAAGTTAGAGCACGGAAAAGTTGAGAATACTGAATTTTTACAAATTCACGATCTTCTCGAAAAGTGGGTTCAAAATGAGTTTTCTGGGTTTGAATGACAAAAGTAAGTAAACTGGATGTGCTACTAACTGAAACATTGCTTATTTATATCGTCCCAATATTGGCAAAGTTAGAGCACGGAAAAGTTGAGAATACTGAATTTTTACAAATTCACGAGTTTCTCGAAAAGTGTGTTCAAAATGAGTTTTTTGGGTTTGAATGACAAAAGTAAGTAAACTGGATGCGCTACTAACTGAAACATTGCTTTTTAAATCGTCCCAATATTGGCAAAGTTAGAGCACGGAAAAGTTGAGAAAACTGAATTTTACAAATTCACGATTTTTTCGAAAAGTGGGTTCAAAATGAGTTTTCTGGGTTTGAATGACAAAAGTAAGTAAACTGGATGCGCTACTAACTGAAAAATTGCTTTTTTAAATCGTCCCCAATATTGGCAAAGTTAGAGCACGGAAAAGTTGAGAATACTGAATTTTTACAAATTCACGATTTTCTCGAAAAGTGGGTTCAAAATGAGTTTTCTAGGTTTGAATCACAAAAGTAAGTAAACTTGATGCGCTACTAACTGAAACATTGCTTTTTTAAATCGTCCCAATATTGGCAAAGTTAGAGCACGGAAAAGTTGAGCAAACTGAATTTTTACAAATTCACGATCTTCTCGAAAAGTGGGTTCAAAATGAGTTTTCTAGGTTTTGAATGACAAAATGTAAGTAAACTGTATGAGCTACTAACTGAAACATTGCTTTTTTAAATCGTCCCAATATTGGCAAAGTTAGAGCAGGGAAAAAATTGAGAAAACTAAATTTTTTAAAAAATTCCCCACGATTTTCGCAAAAAAGTAGGTTCAAAATGATTTTTTCTATTTTTGGGAATGAAAAAAGAAGAAACTGGTTTGGCAAACTAATTTAAACATTGCTTTTTAAACCCGCCCCCAATAGTGGAAAAGGGTTAGAGCAGGAAAAAATTGGGAAAAAACTAAATTTTGAAAAGTTGAGAATACTGAATTTTCCCCAATTTTTTCACGATTTTTGGGAAAAAAGTGGGTTAAAAATGTTTTTCTTTTTGAATGACAAATGTAAGTAAACTTTTAAATGAGTACTAATAAAAACTTTTGTTTTTTAAATAGCCCCAATTTTGGGCAAAGTTAGACCCAGGGAAAATTTGAAAATTACTAAATTTTTTTAAAAAATTTCAGGGTTTTTTCTCGAAAAGGGGGGGTTTTAAAAATGAGTTTTTTTTGGGTTTTTTAAAGGGAAAAAAAGAAAGGGTAAACTGGAGGGCCCGCTACAAACTGAAACATTGTTTTTTTTAAATCGTCCCAATTTTGGAAAAATTTAACCCACGGAAAATTTGGAAAAATAAACAAAATTTTTAAAAAAAATTTTTTGGGTTGGAAAAAAAAGGGCCCCAAAAAATTTTTTTCCCCCGGAAATTTTGGGGGTTTCAAAAAATTGGATTTTTTCCGGGTTTTTTGGGGAATGAAAAAAGAAAAGTAAACGGGGATGGCTACAACTGAACTTTGTTTTTTTAAAATTTTCGCCCCCAATTTTTGGGCAAAGTTAGAGCAGGGAAAATTTTTGGGAGAAAATAAATTTTTTAACAAATTCCCACCGATTTTCTGGGAAAAAGGTTTTTCAAAATGAGTTTTTTTTTTGGGTTTGAATCAAAAAAATTTAAGTAAACGGGAAATGGTCTAACTGAAAAATTGTTTTTTTAAACTTTCCAAATTTGGAAAGGGTTAGACCCACGGAAAAGGGTTGAGAAAACTAAATTTTTTTTTAAAAATTCACGATTTTCTCGAAAAGGGGGTTAAAAAATGAGTTTTGGGGGTTTTGAATACAAAAAAAAGTAAATTTGATGCGCTACTAACTAAAAAATTGCTTTTTTTAAATTTCCCAATTTTGGGGGCCAAATTTAACCCAGGGAAAAAAGTTTTGAGAAACTAAATTCTTAAAAAAATTCCCCGGGATTTTCTCAAAAAAAGGGGGGTTAAAAATGATTTTTCTAGGTTTAAAATGACAAATGTAAGAAAAAACGTATGAGTTTATAATAAAAACTTTGTTTTTTTTAAATCTTTCCCCAATTTGGAAAAGTTAGAGAGGGAAAAAATTTGAAAAAAACAAATTTTTTAAAAATTTTCACGATTTTTCGAAAAGGGGGTTTAAAAAATGATTTTTTTTCGGGGTTTTGAATGAAAAAAATTTAAGTAACGGTTTCCTATTTAACGAAACATTGCAAATTTTAATCGTCCCAATTTTGGCAAATTTTTTGGGCACGGAAAATTTTGAAAATATTTAAATTTTTTTAAAAATTAAAGTTTTTCCCTTTCAAAAAATTTGGGTTAAAAATGTTTTTTGGGGTTTGCATGACAAAAGTAAGTAAACTGGATGCGCTACACACTGAAACATTGCTTAGTTATATCGTCCAATATTGGCAAGTTTAGAGCACGGAAAAGTTGAGAATACTGAATTTTTACAATTTCACGATTCTCTCGGAAAAGTGAGTTCAAAAGAAGGACAAAAGTAGTAAAACTGGATGGGCTACTAACGGAAACATTGCTTTTTTAAGGTCGTTCCCAATATTGGCAAGTTAGAGCACGAAAAGTTGAGGCAAACGATTTTTACAAATTCACGATCTTCTCGAAAGTGGGTTCAAATGAGTTTCTAGGTTTTGAATGATATATGTACGTAAACTGTATGAGCTACTAACTGAAACCATTTGCTTTTTTAAATCGTCCCAATTTTTGGGCAAAGTTAGAGCACGGAAAAATTGAGAAAACTGAATTTTTATACAAACACGTTTTCGCGAAAAGTGGGTTCAAAATGAGTTTTTCTGGGTTGAATGACAAAATTAAGTAAACTGATGCTCTCCTATCTGAAACATTGTTGTTTTTTTAATCGTCCTCAATATTGCAAAGTTGGAGCACGCGGAAAAAGTTGAGAAAACTGAAATTTTACAATTCAACGATTTTCCCGAAAAGTGGGTGTCAAAATGAGTTTTTCTGGGTTTTGAATGACAAAGTAAGGAAACTGGATGCGCTACTAAACTGAAACATTGCTTTTTTAATCGTCCCAATATTGGCCAAAGTTAGAGCACGAAAAGTGAGAATACTGAATTTTTACAAAATTCACGAGTTTTTCTCGAAAAGTGTGTTCAAAATGAGTTTCTGGGTTTGAATGACAAAAGTATAAACTGGATGCGCTATAACTGAAACATTTGCTTTTTTAATCGTCCCAATTATTGGCAACAGTTAGAGCACGAAAAGTTGAGAAACTGATTTTAAAAATTCACGATTTTCTCGAAAAGTGGGTTTCGAAATGAGTTTTCTGGGTTTGAATGACAAAAAGTAAGTTAAACTGGATGCGCTACTAACTGAAAAAATTGCTTTTTTTTAAATCGTCCCAATATTGGCAAAAGTTAGAGCACGAAAAGTTGAAATTACTGATTTTACAATTCACGATTTCTCGGGGACAAAAGTGGGTTCAAAATTAGTTTTTCTGGGTTTGAATGACAAAATAAGTAAAGCTGGATGCGCTACTAATCTGAAACATATTGTTTTTTTTTAAATCGTCCGCGATATTGGCAAAGTTTAGAGCACGAAGTTGAGAATACTGAAGTTTTTACAAATTCACCGATTTTCTCGAAAAGTGGGTTCAAAATGAGTTTTCTAGGTTTTGAATGAAAAAGGTAATTAAACTGATGCGCTACTACTGAAACATTGCTTTTTTAACAAGTCGGCCCCAATATTAGGCTATAAGTTAGAGCACGGAAAAGTTGAGCAAACTGAATTTTTACAAATTACGATCTTCTCGAAAGTGGGTTCAAATGAGTTTTTCTGGTTTGGAATGATAAATGTCGAGGTAAACTGTATGAGCTACTAACTGGAAACATTGCTTTTTTTAATCCGTCCCAATATTGGCTATAATTAGAGCACCGGAAAAATTGAGAAAACTGAATTTTTACAAATTCACGATTTTCGCGAAAAAGTGGGTTCAAATGAGTTGTTCTGGGTTTGAATGCAAAAGTAAGTAAACTGGATGTCTACTATCTGAAACATTGTTTTTTTAATCGTCCTCAATATTGGCAAAGGTGAGCACGGAAAAGTTTGAGAAAACTGAATTTTTTACAAATTCACGATTTTCTCCGAAAAGTGGGTTCAAAATGAGTTTTTCTGGGTTTGAATGACAAAAGTAAGTAAACTGGATCGCTACGCTACTGAAACATTGGCTTTTTTAAATCGTTCCAATATTGGCAAAGTTAGAGGCACAGAAAAGTTGAGAATACTGAAATTTTTTACAAATTCAATCGTATTTTCTGCGAAAAGTGGGTTCAAAATGAGTTTTCTGGGTTTGAATGCACAAGTAAGAAACTGGATGCGCTACTAACTGAAACAATTGCTTTTTTAAATCGTCCCAATATTGGCAAAATGAATAGCATGAAAAGTTGAGAAATCTGAATTTATACAAATTCACGATTCTTCTCGAAAAGCGGGTTCAAAATGAGTTTTTTAGGTTTGGAATGACAAATGTAAGTAAACTGAGATGAGCACTAACTTAAACATTTGGCGTTTTTAAATCGTCCCAATAATTGGCAAAGTTAGAGCACGGAAAAGTTGAGAATGACTGAATTTTTTACAAATCACGATTTTCTTGAAAAGTGGGGTTCAAATTGAGGTTTTCTAGAGGTTTGAATGACAAAAGTAACAGTAACTGGAGTGCGCTAAGGGCTAAAACTGAAACATTTGCTTTTTTTTAAATCCTTTCTCAATATTGGCAAAGTTAGAGCACGGAAAAGTTTGGAAACTGATTTTTTACAAATTCAAGATTTTCTCGAAAAGTGGGTTCAAATGAGTTTTCCTAGATTTGAATGACAAAGTACGTAAACTGGATTCGCTACTAACTGCAACATTGCTTTTTTTAAATCGTCCCAATATTGGCAAATTAGAGCACGGGACAAGTTTTGAGAACTAAATTTTTACTCAAATTCACAGATTTTTCCTCGAAAAAGTTGTTCAAAATTAGTTTGCTAGTTTGAATGACAAATGTAAAGTGGAACTGTATGAGCCTACTACACTGAAACATTGCTTTTTTTAAATCGAGAATCCCCCAATATTGGCAACGTTTAGAGCACGGAAAAGTTGAAAAAAACTGATTTTTAGCCAATCACGTTTTTCCTTCTCTTCTCGAAAAGTGTGTTCAAAATGAATTTTCTGGGGGAGGTTGAAATGACAAAGTAAGTAAACCTGGATGTGCTACTAACTTGAAACATTGCTATTTTATATCGTCCCCATTTGGCAAAGTTAGAGCACGGAAAAGTTGAGGAAAAATACTGAATTTTTACAAATTCCACGAGTTTCTCGAACAGTGTGTTCAAAATGAGTTTTTCTGGGTTTGAAATGACAAAGTAAGTAAACTGGATGCGCTACTAACTGATAACATTGGCTTTTTTAATCGTCCAATATTGGCAAAGTTAGAGCACGGAAAGTTGAGAAACTGATTTTTTACAAATTCCCGATTTTCTCAAAAGGGGTCAAAATGAGTTTTCTGGGTTTGAATGACAAAGTGAAGTAAACTGGATGCGCTGCTGAATGAAAAACAATGCTTTTTTTAATCGTCCCCCCCAATATTGGCAAAGTTAGAGCACAGAAAAGTGAGAATACTAGGAATTTCTTTTTTTAACAAATTCACGAGTTTCTCGAAAAGTTGTTCAAAATGGCTTTCTGGTTTGAATGACAAAAGTAAGTAAACTGGATGCGCTCTAACTGAAACTTGCTTTTTTTTAAATCGTCCCAATATTGGCAAAGTTAGAGCACGGAAAGTTGAGAAAACTGAATTTTTAACAAATTTCACGATTTTCTCGAAAAGTGGTTCGAAATGAGTTTTCCTGGGTTTTGAATGACAAAAGTCAGTCAACCTGGATGCGCTACTAACTGAAACATTGCTTTTTTAAATCGTCCAATATTGGCAAAGTTAGAAGCACGGAAAGTTAGAAACTGAATTTTTTACAATTCACCGATTTTCCTCGAAAGTGGGGTTCACAATGAGTTTCTGGGTTTTGAAATGAAAAAGTAAGTAAACTGTATGCGCTACTATCTGAAACATTGTTTTTTTTAAATCGTCCCATATTGGCAACGTTAGAGCACGGAAAGGTGAGAATACTGAATTTTTCAATTCAACGATTTTCTCGAAGAAGTGGTTCAAAATGAGTTTTCTAGGTTTGAATGACAATTGTAAGGAAACTGAATGCGCTACTAACTGAACCATTGCTTTTTTAAAGTCGTTCCAATATTGGCGAAAGTTAGAGCCACGGAAAAGTTTGAGAATACTGAATTTTTACAAATTCACGATTTTCTCGAAAAAAAAAAGTGGGTTTCAAAATGAGTTTTCTGGGTTTGAAATGACAAAGTAAGTAAACTGGATGCGCTACTATCTGAAACCTTGTTTTTTTTTTTTTAAAATCGTCCCCCAATATTGGCAAAGTTAGAGCACAGAAAAGTTGAGAATACTGAATTTTTTACAATTCACGAGTTTCTCGAAAAGTTGTGTTCAATGATTTTTTTCTGGGTTTGAATGACAAAGTAAGTAAACTGGATGCGCTAACTAACTGAAACTTGCTTTTTTAACTCGTCCCAATATTGGCACAGTTGAGCCAAAAAAGTTGGAGAAGACTGAAATTTTACAAATTCACGATTTTTCTCGAAAAGTGGGTTCAAAATGAAGTTTTCTTGGGTTTGATGAACAAAAGTAAGTAACTGGTGATGCGCTTACTATCTGAAACATTGTTTTTTTAAATTCGTCCCAATATTGGCCAAAATTAGAGGCAACGGAAAAGTTGGAATACTGAATTTTTACAAATTCACGATTTTTTCTCGAAAAGTGGGTTCAAAATGAGTTTTCTAGGTTTGAATTACAAAAGTAAGTAAACTGAATGCGCTACTAACTGGAAGACTTAGCTTTTTTAAGTCGTTCCCAATATTGGCAACGTTGAGCACGGAAAAATTGAAAAACACTGAATTTTTACAGGAATTCACGGATTTTCGCGAAAAGTGGGTTCAAAATGAGTTTTCTGGGTTTGAATGCAAAAGTAAGTAACTGATGCGCTACTAATCTGAACATTGTTTTTTTTTAATCGTCCCATATTGGCAAGTTGGAGCACGAAAAGTTGAGAAACTGAATTTTTACAAATTCACGATTTTCTCGAAAAGTGGGTTCCAAAAATGATTTTACCCTGGGTTTGAATGACAAAATTAAGTAAAGCTTGGATGCGCTACTAACTGAAACATGCTTTTTTAAATCGTTCCAATATTGGCAAAGTTGGAGCACGAAAAGTTTGCGATACTGATTTTTACAAATTCAACGATTTTCTCGAAAAGTGGGTTCAAAAATGAGTGTTTTCTTCTTTCTGGGTTTGAATGCAAAAGTATGTAACCTGGATGCGCTACTAACTGAAACATTGCTTATTTATATCGTCCCCCAATATTGGCAAGTTAGAGCACGGAAAAAGTTGAGAATACTGAATTCTAACAAATTCACGTTTTTCTCGAAGAGGTGGGTTTCACAAAATGAGTTTTCTGGGGTTTGAATGACAAAAAGTAAGAATACTGGATGCGCTAACAACTGCAAACATTGCTTTTTTAAAAAAAAATCGTCCCCAAATATTTTCAAAATGAAGCATGAAAAGTTGAGAAATCTTGAATTTAATACAAATTTCACGATCTTCTCCGAAAAGGCGGGTTTCAAATTAGTTTTGCTAGGTTTGAATACAAATGTAAGGAACTGTATGAGCTACTAACTGACATTGCTTTTTTAGAATCGTCCCAATATTGGCAAAGTTTAGGAGCACAGAAAAGTTGAAGAAGAAAACTGAATTTTTAACAAATTCAGATTTTCTCAGAAAAGTGGTTTTCAAAATGGAGTTTTCTGGTTGAATGACAGACAGTAAGTAAACTGGATGCGCTACTAACTGAAACATTGCTTTTTAATATCGCCCATAAATTTTTTGGGCAAAGTTATGCACGGAAAGTTGAGAATACTGAATTTTTACAAATTCACAGTTTCACATCGAAAAGTGTGTTCAAATGAGTTTTCTGGGTTTGAATGACAAACGTAAGTAAACTGGATGCGCTACTACTGAAACATTGCTTTTTTTAAATCCGTTCCAATATTGGCTAAAGTTAGAGCACAGGAAAAGTTGAGAAAACTGAATTTTTACAAATTCACGATTTTCTCGAAAAGTGGGTTCAAAATGAGTTTTCTGGGTTTGAATGACAAAAGTAAAGTAAACTGGATGCCGCTGCTGACTGAAAAATGCTTTTTTAAATCGTCCCAATATTGGCAAAGTTAGAGCACAGGAAAAGTTGAGAATACTGAATTTTTACAATTCACGATTTTCTTCGAAAAGTGGGTTCAAAATGAGTTTTTTCTGAGGTTTGAATGACAAAAGTAAGTAAACTGGATGCCGCTACTAACTGAAACATTGCTTAATTTTAGAGTCGTCCCAATATTAGGCAAAGTAGAGCATGGAAAAGTTGAGCCAACTGCTTTTTTTACAAATTCATTCACGATCTTCTCGAAAAGTGTTCAACATGAGTTTTGCTAGTTGAATGATATATTAAGTAAACCTGGTGAGTAAGCTACTAACTGAAACATTGCCTTTTTAAATCGTCCCAATATTGGGGACAAAAGGGTTAGAGCACGGAAAAAATTGAGAAAACTGAATTTTTACAATTCACGATTTTCTCGAAGTGGGTTCAAAATGATTTTCTGGGTTTGATGACAAGAGTAAGTAACTGGATGCGCTACTATCTGAAACATTGTTTTTTTTAAAGCGTCCCCAATATTGGCAAAGTTGGAGCACGGAAAAGTTGAGAAAACTAAATTTTTTTACAAATTCACGATGTTTCTCGAAAAGTGGGTTCAAAATGAGTTTTCTGAGGTTTTGAATGACAAAGTAATAACCTGGATGCGCTACTACTGAAACATTGCTTTTTAATCGTGCCAATATTGGCAAGTTAGAGCACAGAAAAGGGTTGATAATACTAATTTTTACAAATTCACGATTTTCCTCGAAAAATGGGGTTCAAATCTCAGTTTTTCTGGGTTTGAATGACAAAAAGTAAAGTAAACTGGATGCGCTACTAACGTGAAAACATTTTGCTTTTTAAATCGTCCCAATATTGGCAAATTAGAGCCTGAAAAGTTGAGAAATCTTTAATTTATACAAATTCACGATCTTTCTCGAAAAAGCGGTTCAAAATAGGAGAGTTTTTTAGGTTTGAATGACAAATGTAAGTAAACTGATGAGCTACTAACGTTAAACTTGCGTTTTTAAAAATCGTCCAATATTGGCAAAGTTAGAGCACGGAAAAGTTGAGAAGTACTGAATTTTTTACAAATTCACGATTTTCTCGAAAAGTGGGTTCAAAATGAGTCTGCTCGGTTTTGAATGACAAAAGTAAGTAAACTGTATGCGCTACTAACTGAACATTGCGTTTTGTAAATCGTCCCATATTTGCAAAGTTTAGAGCACGGAAAAAGTGAAAAAATGAATTTTTACAAATTCAAGATTTTCTCGAAAGTGGGTTCAAATGAGTTTTCTAGGTTTGAATGACAAAAGTAAGTAAACTGGATTCGCTACTACTGAAACATTGCTTTTTTAAATCGTCCCAATATTGGCAAGTTAGAGCCGGAAAAAGTTTGAGAATACTGAATTTTTAACAATTCCACGATTTTCTTCTCGAAGTGGGTTCAAAATTGTTTCTAGGTTTGATGACAAAAGTAAGTAAACTGGATATCGCTACTACTGAAACATTGCTTTTTTTAAATCGTCCCATATTGGCAAAGTTAGAGCATGGAAAGTTAAGAAATCTGCAATTTTTACAAATTCACGATCTTTCTCGAAAAGCGGGTTCAAATGAAGTTTTTTAGGTTTGAAGACAAATGTAGTAAACTGGATGAGCTACTAACTTAAAAATTGCGTTTTTAACTCGTCCCAATATTGGGCAAAGTTAAAGCACGGAAAAAGTTTGAGAAAACTGAATTTTGAAAGTTGAGAAAACTGCATTTTTACAATTCACGATTTTTCTCGAAAACAGTGGGTTCAAAATGAGTTTTCTAGTGTTTGAATGATATAATTAAGTAACCTGTATGGCTACTAACTGACATTGCCTTTTTAAATCGTCCCAATATTGCAAAGTTAGAGCACGGAAAATTGAGAAAACTGATTTTTACAAATTTCACGGATTTTCTCGAAAAGTGGTTTCAATGAGTTTTCTGGGTTTGAATTGACAAGGTAAAGTAAACTGGAATGCCTACTGATCTGAACATTGTTTTTTTTGTTAATCGTCCAATATTGGCAAAGTTGGAGCATCTGGAAAAGTTTTGAGAAACTAAATTTTTACAAATTCACTTATTTTTCTCGAAAGTGGTTCAAAATGAGTTTTCTAGGTTTGATGAACAAAAGAAAGTAAACTGGATGCGCTACCTAAACTGAAACTTGCTTTTTAAATCGTGCCAATATTGCAAAGTTAGAGCAACAGAAAATTGGAGAAACTGAATTTTTACAAATTCACGATTGTTCTCGAAAAGTGGGTTCAAAATGAGTTTTCGGGTTTGAATGACAAATAAGTAAACTGGATCGCTACTACTTGAAACATTTCTTTTTTAATCGTCCCAATATTGGCAAAATTAGAGCATGGAAAAGTTTGAGAAATCTGAATTTATACAAATTCACGATTTTCTCGAAAAGTGGGTTCCAAAATGAGTTTTCTGGGTTGGAATGACAAAAGTAAGAAAACTGGATGCTCTACTAACTGAAACATTGCTTTTTTACATCGTCACAATATTGGCAAAGTAGAGGGGCACGCGAAAAGTTTGAAAAAACTGAATTTTTACAAATTCACAGATTTTCTCGAAAGTGGGTTCAAAATGAGTTTCTGGTTTGAATGACAAAGTAAGTAACTGACGCGCTCTAACTGAAACATTGCTTTTTTAAATCGTCCCAATATTGGCAAAGTAAGCATGGAAAAGTTTGAGAAATTGAATTTTACAAATTCACGATCTTCTCGAAAAGCGGGTTCAAAATGAGTTTTTTAGGTTTGAAATGACAAATGTTAAGTAAACTGGCTGAGCTAGCTAACTAAAACATTTGTCGTTTTTAAAATCGTCCCAATATTGGCAAAGGTTAGAGCACGGAAAAAGTTGGAAAACTGAATTTTGATTGAAAGTTGAGATACTGAATTTTTACAAATTCACGATTTTCTCGAAAAGTGGTTCAAAATGAGTTTTCTAGGTTTGAATTGACACATGTAAGTAAACTGTATGACCTACTAACTGAAACATTGCTTTTTTAAATATCCCAATATGGCAAAGTTAGAGCACGGGAAAAGTTGAGAATACTGAATTTTTACAAATTCACGATTTCTCGAAAAGTGGGTTCAATGAGTTTTTCTAGGTTTGAATGACAAAATAAGTAAACTGGATCGCCTACTATGGTGAAACATTGTTGTTTTTAAATCGTCCAAATTGGCAAGTTGGAGGCACAGGAAGAAGTTAGGAAAACTGACAATTTTTATACAAAATTCACACGATTTTCTCGAAAGTGGGTTCAAAAAGGATTTTCTGGGTTTTGAATGACAAAAGTAGAGTAAACGGATGCGCTACTAACTGAAACTTGCTTTTTTAAATCGTCCAATATTGGCAAGAGGGTTATAGCAACTGAAACGTTGAGATACTGAATTATTACAAATTTCACGATTTTTCTCGGGGGAAAAGTGGGTTCAATGAGATTTCTGGGTTTGAATGACAAAAAGTAAGTAAACTGATGCGCTACTACTGATAAAGTTGCTTTTTTTAAATCGTCCCAATATTGGCAAGTTAGGTCACGGAAAGGTTGATAATACTGAATTTTTTACCATTCACGATTTTCCTCGAAAGTGGTTCAATGGTTTTTCCTAGGTTTGAATGACAAAAGTTAAGTAAACTGGATGCGCTACTAGCTGAAACATTGTTTTTTTAAATCGTCCCAATATTGCAAAGTTTGGAGCACGGAAAAGTTGAGAAAACTGAATTTTTAGCAAATTCACGATTTTTCTCGAAAAGTGGGTCAAAATGATTTTCTGGGTTTGAATGACAAAAGTAAGTAAACTGGATGCTCTACTACTGAAACTTCTTTTTTTAAATCGTCCCCCAATATTGGCAAAGTTAGAGCACAGAAAAGTTGAGAATACTGATTTTTACAATTCACGATTTTTCCCTGAAAAGTGGGTTCAAATGAGTTTCTGGGTTTTAATGACAAAAGTAAGTAAACGGGATGCGCCTACTAATTGAAACATTTCTTTTTTTAAATCGTCCAATATTGGCAAAATTAGAGCATGGAAAAGTTAGAAATCTGAATTTATACGAATTCACGATCTTTCTCGAAAAGCGGGTTCAAAATGAGTTTTGAGGTTTGAATGACAAATGTAAGTAACTGGATGAGCTACTAACTTAAACAGTGCTTTTTTAAATCGGTACCCAATATTGGCAAATTAAGCACGGAAAAGTTGAGAATACTGATTTTTTACAAATTCACGATTTTCTCGAAAAAGTGTGTTGTCAAAATGAGTTTTCTAGGTTTTGAATGCAAAAGTAAGAGTAAACTGGTGCGCTACTAACTGAAACATTGCTTTTTTAAATCGTCCCAATATTGCAAAGTGTAGAGCACGGAAAAGTTTAAACAAGCTGAATTTTTTCAAATTCACGATTTTCTCAAAAATTGGGTTCAAAAATGAGTTTTCTCTAGGGTTTGAATGACAAAAGTAAGTAAACTGGATTCCTTACTAACCTGAGGGAGATGTGCTTTTTTAAAATCGTCCCAATTTGTCAAAGTTAGAGCACGAAAGTTGAAAAAACTGATTTACAAATTCAAGATTTTCTCGAAAAGTGGTTTTTCAAAATGAGTTTCAGTTTGAATGACAAAATAAGTAAACTGGATGCGCTACTAACTGAAACATTGCTTTTTTAAATCGTCCCAATATTGGCAAAGTTAGAACACGGAAAAGTTGGGAAAACTGAATTTTGAAAAGCTGAGAATACTGAATTTTTACAAATTCACGATTTTCTCGAAAAGTGGGTTCAAAATGAGTTTTCTAGGTTTGATGACAAATGTAAGTAACTGTATGAGCTACTAACGAAACATTCTTTTTTAAATAGTCCCCAATATTGGCAAAGTTAGAGCACGGAAAAGTTGAGAATACTGAATTTTTATACAAATCACGATTTCTCGACAAGGTGGGTTCAAAATGAGTTTTCTGGGTTTGAATGCCAAATGTAAACGTGGATGCGCTACTACTGAAACATTGCTTATTTTATCGTCCTCAATATTGCAATAGTTAGAGCACGGAAAGTTGAGATACGAAAGTTTTAAAAATTCACGAGGTTTCTCGAAAAGGTGTTCAAGATGAGTGTTGGATGGGGTTTGAATTACACATTAAAGTAAACTGGATTGCGCTACTAACTTAAACATTGCTTTTTTAAATCGTCCCAAATATTGGCAAAAGTTAGACACGGAAAAGTTGAGAAAACTGAATTTTTACAAATTCACGATTTTCTCGAAGTGGGTTCAAATGAGTTTTCTGGGTTGAATGACAAAAGTAAGTAAACTGATGCGCTACTAACTGAAAAATTGCTTTTTTTAATCGTCCCAATATTGGGCAAAGTTAGAGCACAGGAAAAGTTTAGAATACTGAATTTTTTACAAATTCACGATTTTCTCGAAAAGTGGGGTTCAAAATGAGTGTTCTAGGTTTGAAATGACAAAAGTAGTAAACTGGATGCGCCACTAACTGAAACATTGCTTTTTTAAGTCGTCCAATATGGAAAGTTAGAGCACGGAAAAGTTGAGAAATCTGAATTAATACAAATTCACGATTTTCTCAAAGTGGGTTCAAAAATGAGTTTTCTAGTTTGAATGACAAATGTAATAAACTGTATGAGCTACTAACTGAAACATTGCTTTTTTAATAGTCCCAATATTGCAAAGTTAGTGCACGGAAATGAGAATACTGAATTTTTACAAATTCACGATTTCTCAAAAATTGGGGTTCAAATGAGTTTTTCTAGGTTTTGAATACAAAGTAGTAAACTGGAATGCGCTACTACTGAAACATTTGCTTTTTTTAAATCGTCCCAATATTGTCAAAGTGAGCACGGAAACGTTGAGAAAACTAATTTTTACAAATTCACGATTTTCCTCGAAGTGGGTTCAAAAATGAGTTTCTTTTCTGGGTTTGAATGACAAAGTAAAGTACCCTGGATGCGCTACTAACTGAAACATTGCTTATTTATAATCGTCCCAATATTGGCAAAGTTTAGAGCACGGAAAAGTTGAGAATACTGGAATTTTGTACAATTCACGAGTTCTCGAAATTGTGTTCAAATGAGTTTTCTGGGTTGGAATGACAAAAGTAAGTAAACTGGTTCGTCCTACTAACTGAAACATTGCTTTTTTAAAATCGTCCGCAATATTGGCAAATATTAGAGCAAAAATGGAAAAAGTTGAGAATCTGAATTGTTGAACAAATCAACGATCTCTCGAAAAGCCGGGTTCAAAATGAGTTTTCTGGGTTTGAATGACAAGAGTAAGTAAACTGGATGCGCTACTAACTGAACATGCTTTTTTAATCGTACAATATTGCAAAGTTAGAGCACGGAAAAGTTTGAAAAAACTGAATTTTTACAAATTCCCGATTTTTCTCGAAAAGTGGGTTCAAATGAGTTTTTCTGGTTTGATGACAAAAAGTAAGTAAACTGATGCGCTACTAACTTAAACATTGCTTTTTTAAATCGTCCCAATTTGGCAAAGTTAGAGCACACAAAAAGTTTGAGAATACTGAATTTTTACAAATTCACGATTTTCTCGAAAAGTGGGTTTCAAAATGAGTTTTTCTGGGTTGAATTACAAAAGTAAGTAAACTGCATGCGCCTACTACCTGAAACATTCTTTTTTAAATCGTCACATATTGGCAAGTTAGAGCCGAAAAGTTGAGCAAACTGAATTTTTACAAATTCACGATCTTCTCGAAAAGTGGGTTCAAAATGAGTTTTCTAGGTTTGAATGATAAATGTAAGTAAACTGTATGAGCTACTAACTGAAACATTGCTTTTTTAAATCGTCCCCCAATATTGGTCAAAAAAAAACAAAGTTAGAACACAGAAAAGTTGAGAATACTGAATTGTTTTAACAAATTCGAAGATTTTTCTCGAAAAGTGGGTTCAAAATGAGATTTCTGGGTTGAATTCAAAAGTAAGTACTGGAATGCGCTACTAACTGAAACCTTGCTTTTTTAAATCGTTCCCAATATCGGCAAATTAGAGCATGGAAAGTTGAGAAATCTGAATTTATACAAATTCACGATCTCTCGAAAAGGGGTTCAACTGAGTTTTGTAGGTTTGAATGACAAATGTAGTAAACTGGATGAGCTAAACAAAATTAAGAAAAACTGGATGCGCTACTAACTAAAACATTACTCTTTTTTTAAATCGTCCCAATATTGGCAAATTTGACCCTGGAAAAGTTAAGAAACTGAATTTTTAAAAATTAAACGATCTTCCAAAAACGGGTTCAAAATGAGTTTTTTTTTCGGGGTTTAAATGACAAAAGTAAGTAAACTGGATGCGCAAACTAACTAAAACTTTGCTTTTTTTAAATCGTCACAATTTTGGCAAAGGGTTAGAGCCGGAAAATTAAAAAAAACCTGAATTTTTTAAAAATTTCCCACGTTTTTTCCCCGAAAAAGGGTTCAAAATGATTTTTCCCTGGGTTTTGAATGACAAAAGTAAGTAAACGGAATGCGCACTAACTGAAACATTGTTTTTTTAAAATCGCCCCAATATTGGCAAGTTAGCCAAAAAATTTTGGGGAATACGGGAATTTTTTTAAAAATTCACGATTTTCTCGAAAAGGGGGGTTCAAAATGAGTTTTTTTTTGGGTTTTAAATGACAAAAGAAAAGTAAACTGGATGCCTACAAACTAAAATTTTTGGCTTTTTTAAACGTCACAATATTGGCAAAGTTAGAGCACGGAAAAGTTGAAAAAACAATTTTTTTAAAAATTTCCCAGGGATTTTCTCAAAAATTTGGGTTTTCAAAATGAGTTTTTCTTTTTTGGGTTTGAATGACAAAAGTAATTAAACGGGACGCGATTTTTGGGCCTTTGAGCAAACCACTTCCCATAACACCGACCCAAGAGGTCAAACACTCCAAAATTAATGTAAACATAAACAAAAAACCATTCCCAAAACATGAGTGTCCCAAGATAGGTGCCCATTTTTCCAAAAACATAGAGTGTCACAAGAAAAGTGCCCCGGGAAGAAAACATTAAAAAACACTTAGATGAAAGTAAAAACCAGAATATGTTTTTTATTTAAATAAACTTTCTTGTTTTAAAACCTAAACCCAAACAGACTAAAATTTAATTTTTGGGCGCAGTCGGTATTTCAAGTTCACAGCTAAAATATTGGGGAAATTTTAAACGCAATAAAAGGATAACGAAAAAATTTAAATTTACTGGGGAAAACCCAAAACATTTATAAACAAAAAAATATTTATTGGGGAAACTTTGGAAAAAAATCCAAGCCAACGAAACTTTAAAAAATTATTATAAAAACTTTTGTGACAAATAATAAAATATATATATTGTGACAAAAAACAAAAACAATAAAATATTGTAAAAACACTTTGGGGGCAAAAAAACAGAATTATTGGGAAAAATTTAAAAAAAAAAAAAAAAATTTAACGAAAAAAATAAAAAAATAAAACCTTTTAAAATGGCTAATCCAGCAAAAATTAACAAAAATGAAACAATGCATTCAAAATGCAAAACATCAATAATAATATCCAATCAAGAGGTCCCTTTTCTAATCCAACAAAAAGGGAGAAAACAGCATCGAAAAAGGAAACAAGGTACTTGCCGGTTTTTTCACTGGCCCAGGGGGGAACCCTTTAAAATGGTTTTATTTTCGGCAGTCAACCAAATCATGGAGGAGTAGGATGATAAGACCCAGGTCTTCACTTTTTATTTTTCCAACCCCAAAAATTTCAAGGCCCAGGCAGCCTTGCTTAATTTTAAAACCCCCCTTTAAAAAATTTTGGGGCTGAGGGGCAAAACTCGTCTTCGACTTTAAATTATCGCCCAAGAACGGACCAAAGGGGGTCAAAACCAAAAAAATTAAATAATTTAAAGGGGTAACTACCGTTCGAGATCTTGTTTTTTAAAGTAAAGAAATTTTTTTGGGGGAAAATTTAAACTGATTTTTCGGTCTTTGAAAACAATAGCAGTTTTGTTGACATTTAAAGTGGCCCTTTTAAATTTCAAAGAGTAAAAGAATTATCTTTTGGCCCAAAGGGGCCATTCCCTTAAAAGGGAATAAAAACAACATTAACAGTAAAAAGGGAAATTAAACCCTTGGGCAAATTATATTGGTCTAAATTTTTGGAAATTTAAATAAAAAACTATTTTTAACCAAAAAGGGGACAATGACCATAGAAACAATAACAAAAACAACTAATAAAAATCCAACCAAAATACTAAAAACAGAGTCAAAATGTAAAACGCCCAAAAAAACCCCAATAGAAAACAGGGGCCCAAAATACGAGACAGTATCAAAATCCAAATAGACAACAGAGTCAGAACGTAAGACAAAATAAAAATTTTTAAAGCAACCCAAAATTTCAAAAACCACCAGCAGAAGAAAAAGAGTGTAGATAATAAAAATGGGGAAAAGTAGAAAACCCGCACAGATAACCCGATTTTTTTTACCAACTGGGCCTTGGATAAAAAAAAAAAAATTTTTTATAAAAGGAAAAAATGAGGAAAAATACTTTATTATTTTAGTAGATACAGGATCAACCAAAAGCTTTTAAAAACCCAAAACCTAATGTCCACAATTCCAAAAAACCAAAAAAATTAAAAAAATTAATTCAAAAACCATACATACAATAAAGGGAAAAATAAAAAGTGACATTTTTACTTAGGGGAAAAAAAAAAGTGCCAAGGGAGTTTAAATATATAATTATGCAAGAAAAAAATTTGGGGGGGGGCAAATCCCCCTTTGGAAAAATCAAAATGTTTTTTCTTTTGGGGGCCCGGGGACTTCATTCAAAAAAATTTTAAAATTTTGGGTTTTTCCCAAAAAAAAAAAAACAAAAAAATTAAACTTAACAATGGGTCGTTTTTCCCCTTTCCCTTTCCAAACAATCAAAAAGATTTTTTGGGCCTAATGGAAATAAGTAAAATTTTGATGATCTTATTAAAAGAACTCAATACTAAAGGAAAAAACAAAAAATAAGAAATTTTTTTAAAAAAAAAAGTCGAAAAGTTATTTTTTTCAAAGAAGGGGATCATTTTAACCAATACAAAACACTATAGTTCGGGGGCAAAAAAACTACAAACAGACAAACCCTATTAATTCAAAACCCCTATCGGGCCCCCCCCCAAAAAATATGAAGAAGAAATAAAGAAACAAAAAATTTTATGGAAAAATGGAATTATAAAAAAAAGCAAAAGAAATTTAAAGTTTCTCCAATATGTGTCATACCTAAAAAAAGGAAAAGCTCGGAAATTTCCCAAAAATTTATCGTATTTGTGTAGACTATGGCTTTTTTAAAACCAAGTAACCTTTCCCCAGAAAAAGTACCCAATACCTATCATGGACCCCTGAAATTAGCCCAAACTCGGAAAGCCCAATATTTTTACTAAAAAAAAAGGAAATTTGGGGGCAAAAACCCTTCCCCAAATTTTAAATTTGGGGCAAAAAAGACAAAGAGAAAAAGATTTAATTTTAAAACCAATGGGTTTTAATGAATATTTTAGAATCCCTTTTTGGGGTTAAAAAATCCCCCCAGCCACATTTAAAACTTTTAATTTGAATGAAATACTGGGGATTATATAAAAAAAAATTTGTTTGTATACAGGGGCGATTTTTTGGATTTTTTTAAACAACACTTGAAAACATAAGATTGTTTCAGAAAACTTTTTCAAAATACTTAAAATCTACTTAAAATCAAACCAAAAAAAATGTTCCTTCATGAAACAATATCCCGAATATTTAGGACACATTTTTCACAAAGCAAAGGGAATTTAAACCCAAACCACAAAAAAAAAGCAATAAAAACAAAGCAGCTACCTAAAAAGAAAAGCAAATTTAAGGATTTTTTGGTATTTACAGGATTTTTCCCGAAAATTTTTTTAAGGACTATTCAAAATAGCTTTTCCCAAAGAAACATATATTTAAAAAAAAGGCACCCCAAATTTTAAAACAAATGGGCCCACAGTTTATAGATGCCTTTGGGAAAAACCTTTAAAAAACCTTTTTAAGCTCCCCATCCAATTTTTAATATTCCAGATTTGATAAACCTTTTCCCTTAAAACGATGCCCTTTCTTCGCAATAGGTTCAGTAAATTTTCCCCAAAAAGGGGGAAAACCCGTTGCAAATTTGTTTCAAAAAACTCTAAATAAACACCCAAAAATTACAGTACAAATTTATAAAGAATTTTTTTTCCATTATACATGCAGTAAAATATTTTAAAAACTATTTGATAGGTAATAAATTCCAAAAATTTAACATCTCTCCATAAAATATCTAAACTCAAAATACAAAGGGGAAAAAAATGACAGCCCGACCCAAAAATGGATTTTAAAATTACAAGAAATTTGATTTTGAAAATAATATATTTAAAAGGTAAAGACAATAAAGTAGCAAAATTTTTTAAGTTTGACAGGAAACACTGAAATAAAAAACCCCGGATAAAAAATGAGTTTAAACTTTTTGGGAAAAAAAAATTTAGATACACAGCCTTCAGCAGAGGAAGGAGGATTTAAAAAATTTCTATTAAAAGCCCATTTTTGTTAAAAAAATATAAAACCCCAGATAATAAACTTATACAAAAACGGACAAAATTAATATTCGCTGGTAAAAAATAAAAAGCCCCCAGCGAAACAGAAATTGAGATTTGGGAAAAGAAAAAGCAAAATAAAATAAATAAAAGGAAAAGTAAAGGGAAATTTTTTTAGAAGTTTCCAGACTCAAATAAATTTTAAAAATACCCAAAGTATCCCTTTAAAGAACATTTTTTTACACTGTTAAATTTAAAAAAAAATAAAAAATTTTTTTTTGTAAATAAGAAGCTCAGGAAAATTTAAAAACGAGGAAGAGTTACACAAACAAATAGCTATTTTTCCCTACCAAAAATTCATTACATAGCGGAATAAATGAAGGCTTTTTTTCGTTAAAAAAAAATATTTTTCCAAAACTAAAAGCCATATTCAGTTTTATAATTTCAAATTGTAAAAAAAGTAAGGGAAAATTTTTTATGACAGAAAAACCAAACAAAACCCCAAATTTTTTTAAATTTACAAAACACCGGTGTTAAAAAACAATTATACATTTTTGACATATTTCATATAAAACACAAATCGTTTTTTTTACAATCATAACAAGCTCCCCAAAATTTCGCAGTCGCTTATAAAATAAAAGATAGAAACTGGAAAAATAAAATTGGGAAAATTTGATTTAACAAATTTGCCAAATTCAATAACCACATAAAAAAATAATGGGTAAAGAATTTCGATCCCGAACAGATAAAACCAAAATTTTAAACCCAAAAACAAATAGAAATCCATTATACAAAGCCCAAAATTTACCTACAGGAAATGCAGACATAGAAAAAAACTACATCTACTCTCTTGAAATAATAGCAGGATAGAGGGTGATTTTAAACAATTTTTTCCAAAAAGCAATTAGCAATAAAGCTTTTTAATAACCGTTATCACTCCAAAAATAAAAGTACCCCCAAAATTATGGGGAAAAACATAGAAGAAAGAAGGGGGAAAAATAAAAAAAACATTTTCAAGCACAAAGAAAAATTTTAAGCAAAAAAAATAATACAAGAAAGATTAAAGAGGAGGGAAAAACAGGGAAAGGAAAAATTAAAAACTATAAACGAGTTAGGCATAAGGGGGGTGAACCTTTTTTTAGAAATTTCAACATTAAATTTAAATTCATCCATGTAAAAATAAAAAGACCGTCAAAACAGGAAAAAATTAAATTTCCCAAAAAAATTTCCCGATTGACATCCTTGAAAAAAAAATTTTTTCTCTTATCCCCAGATTTTCTAATTTTTTTTCTTTTTAATGTGTGTTAAGGCAGATTTAAAAATTTAACCAATTCAATCAAATGCAGGATATGCACCTATAACAAAATTTAAATTTCCCCGGAAAAAAGTTAATTTTAAACAGTAATTATCTACACATTAAATTTAAAATCGACCCTTTAAATAATATAATAAATCAAATGGGGGCAAACATTAAAAATATTAACACACAGGAAAAAACGAGCTATTGCCGAAATAAATCTAAATTTGACTAAAAAAAAAATCCATAACCCCAAACAACAGAATAAAAAGAGGAATGTTAAATATCGTAGGAAAAACCCCATACAAAAGGGGTTTTTTGGAAATTTTGGAGATGAAATAGAAACCGATTTTTTTGGACCACCTTAAAAATTTTTGACCAAACAAACCCTAAATTTTACAAAACATGAAACCCCAAATTTTTTATAAATACACATTTTTAAAAAAACAAAAACACAACTTAGTAGAAACAATTAAAAAAGACAGAAAAATAATCAAGGGTTACTTACCCGCTGGACAAACAAAATCAAAAATAGCAATGGGAAAAAACTTCCCTAATGACCAAATGGGGAAATTAAAAAATATAGAACTCAAAATAAATTATATTTCCGGAAAAAAAAGTCAGCAAAAATAATATAATTGTAAAACCCGAAAATTTTTTCAGAAGAGGAAATAAAAAAAATTTTACATTGATTTTTTATAAATTAAAAACTAATTTCCCTAAAGGGGGATTTTAAAAATTTGAATAATTGCATCTAAACGCAATTAAAATCCCAAAAACATTTTTAACCTAGATTTTTAAGTTAAATTTTTCCTATACCAAATATTTATTTTATACAAATAACCAAAAAAATCCGTTTAAATTTGGGGAGAAATAAAAAATAAAACATTTACAAAAAAATGAAACCCAAAAAAAATTTTTAAAAAAAATTAAAAATTTAATTTAAAAGGGTTTTACCATTAATAAAATTGCAAATTTATAAAAACCAAAAAAAAATATAACGGGGTATCGAAAAAATTGACGATGAAAACAATTATAATCAAAAATGCCAAAATACAAAAAAATATCAAAAAAATTTCGATAAAAAAATATAATACTTAAGGAAGTCCTTTTAATTTAATTCGGTAAAATGTAAAATTCAAAATTTTAAATGGGAAAAATTTTTTTAAAAGAAAAAATAGAATTTCACGAAAAATTTTTTAAACCAACAGAACTATTGAATCAAACCTTTAAAAAACAATTAACTTTGATCCCTGTAACAATAGATTTTTTTGACAAATTTTAAAAAAAAATCACAGAAAATTAAATACGAAAAGAAAAAGACAAAAGGGGATATTTTTTTAAAGACTTTTTTTTTATTTTATTAAATTTTATGTTTTTCCATTTATATACATATTTTATGTAAAAAAAAAAAAATTTAAACCAAATTAAATTAAAAAGAATTCAGGAGAATTTATACTCTCAGAGGGGGGGAGTTATGCCCTTAGCAAAACTTTTCCCCAAACAGCCGACCCAAGAGGTCTACACTCCACATTAATGTAAACATAAACAATACCTTCCCTAAAACATTAAAATGTCACAAGATATGTACAGTTTTTCCCTAAACATAGAGTGTCAAAAAGAAAAATGACCAGAAAAAAAACATTTTTAAAAAACTTAGATGTAATAAACCAGAATATGATTTTAATTTAAAAAAGCAGTCTTGATTTAACACTCAAAACCCAAAAAGACTCAATCTTAATTCGCGCTACTAACTGAAACATTGGGTTTTTTAAATCGTCCCAAAATTTGGGAAAGTTAGAGCATGGAAAAGTTGAAAATCAATTTTTTTTCAAATTTTCCCATCTTTCGAAAAGGGGGGTTTAAAAAAAGAGTTTTTTTTTTGGTTTGAATGACAAAAAGTAAGTAAACTGGATAGCTACTAACTAAAACATTGCGTTTTTAAATCGTCCCAATTTTGGCAAAGTTAGAGCACGGAAAAGTTGAGAAAACTGAATTTTGAAAAGTTGAGAATACTGAATTTTTACAAATTCACGATTTTCTCGAAAAGTTGGTTCAAAATGAGTTTTCTGGGTTTGAATGACAAAAGTAAGTAAACTGGATGCGCTACTAACTGAAACATGGTTTTTTTAAATCGTCCCAATATTGGCAAGTTGAGCACAAAAGAGTTGAGAATACTGAATTTTTACAAATTCACGATTTTCTCGAAAAGTGGGTTCAAAATGATTTTTCTGGGTTTGAATGACAAAAGTAAGTAAACTGGATGCGCTACTAACTGAAACATTGCTTTTTTAAATCGTCCCAATATTGGCAAAATTAGAGCATGGAAAAGTTGAGAAATCTGAATTTATGCAAATTCACGATCTTCTCGAAAAGCGGGTTCAAAATGAGTTTTGTAGGTTTGAATGACAAATGTAAGTAACTGGAGGAGCAACTAACTAAACATTGCGTTTTTAAATCGTCCCAATATTGGCAAAGTTGAGCACGGAAAAGTTGAGAATACTGAATTTTTACAAATTCACGATTTTCTCGAAAAGTGGGTTCAAAATGAGTTTTCTAGGTTTGAATGACAAATGTAAGTAAACTGTATGAGCTACTAACTAAAACATTGCTTTTTTAAATAGTCCCAATATTGGCAAAGTTAGAGCACGGAAAAGTTGAGAATACTGAATTTTTACAAATTCACGTTTTTCTAAAAAATTTGGGTTCAAAATGAGTTTTCTAGGTTTGAATGACAAAAGTAAGTAAACTGGATGCGCTACTAACTGAAACTTGCTTTTTAAATCGTCCCAATATTGTCAAAGTAAGAGCACGGAAAAGTTGAGAAAACTAAACTTTTACAAATTCACGATTTTCTCGAAAAGTGGGTTCAAAATGGGGTTTTTTGGTTGAATGAAAAAAAGTAAGTAAACTGGATGCGCTACTAACTGAAACATTGCTTATTTTATAATCGTCCCAATATTGGCAAAGTTTAGAGCACGGAAAAGTTGGGGAATACTGAATTTTAAAAATTCACGAGTTTCTCGAAAAGTGTGTTCAAATAGGTTTTCTGGGTTTGAATGACAAAAGTAAGTAAACTGGATGCGCTACTAACTGAAACATTGCTTTTTTAAATCGTCCCAATATGGCAAAGTTAGAGCACGGAAAAGGTTGAGAATACTGAATTTTTTTTACAAATTCACGATTTTCTCGAAAAGTGTGTTCAAATAGAGTTTTCTGGGTTTGAATGACAAAAGTAGTAAACTGGATGCGCTACTAACTGAAAAAACATTGTTTTTTTTAACTTTCCCCTTTTTTTAAATCGCCCCAAAATTTTGGAAAATTTAGAGCACAAAAAATTTTGAAAATTTACTGAATTTTTAAAAAATTCACGTTTTTTCTCGAAAAGTGGGTTCAAAAGGAGTTTTCGGGGTTTAAATTGACAAAAGAAAGAAATGGAGCGCTCCCAAAACTGAAAAATTGTTTTTTTAAATGTCCCAATATTGGAAAAAATTAGGGCAGGGAAAAGTAAAGAAATTCTAAATTTTATACAAATCAGATTTTTCTCGAAAAGCGGGTTAAAAATTTGAGTTTTTTGGGTTTTGAATGACAAATGAAAGGGGTAAAATGGATGAGTCCAAAATTAAAACTTTGGTTTTTTAAATCGTCCCAATTTTGGGAAAAATTTAGAGCAGGGAAAAAGTTGAGAATACTGAATTTTTAAAAATTTCACGATTTCTCAAAAAGTGGGTTCAAAATGAGTTTTTGGTTTAAATGAAAAAAGAAGTAAACGGGAATGCCCCTCCCTAACTAAAAACATTCCCTTTTTTAAAATCGTCCCAAATTTATTGGAAAAGTTAGAGCAGGAAAAAATTTTTAAAAAAACTGAATTTTTAAAAATTTAAAGTTTTTTTCCCCCCGAAAAGGGGGGTTTAAAAATGATTTTTTGGGTTTTAAATTTGAAAAAAGAAAGGGAAACGGTTTTCGTACTAACGGAAACTTTCCCTTTTTAAATCGCCCCAAATTTTGGGCCCAAATTTAAGAGCAGGGAAAAATTTGGGAAAACTAAATTTTAAAAAGGGTTGAGAAAAACTAAATTTTTTAAAAAATTTCACGTTTTTCTCAAAAAAAGGGGTTAAAAATGAGTTTTCTGGGTTTGAATGACAAATGTAAGAAAACTGTTTTGAGTCTAACTGAAACATTGCTTTTTAAAAATAGTCCCAATTTGGAAAAGGGTTAGAGCACGGAAAATTTGGGGAATACTAAATTTTTTTAAAAATTAAAATTTTTCTCGAAAATGGGTTTTCAAAAGGGAGTTTTTCTAGGTTTGAATGACAAAAGTGGGGGTTAAATGGAGGCGTACAAACTAAAACATTGTTTTTTAAAATCGTCCCAAATGGAAAAAATTTAGAGCAGGGAAAAAGGGTTGGGGAAAACAAAATTTTTTAAAAAATTTCACTTTTTCCCCGAAAAGTGGGTTAAAAATGAGTTTTCGGGGTTTTTAAATTTGACAAAAAGAAGTAAACGGATGCGTACAACTAAAAAACATTGTTTTTTTAAATCGCCCCAATTTTTCCCAAAGTTAGAGCACAGAAAAGTTGAGATACAAATTTTTTTACAAATTCAGTTTTTCTCAAAAAGGGGGTTCAAAAGGATTTTTCGGGGTTTTAAAATTGAAAAAAGTAAGTAAACGGGATGCGCTACTAACTGAAACATTGCTTTTTAAATCGTCCCCAATTTTGGGCAAAGTTGGAGCAGGGAAAAATTTGAAAAAAACTAAATTTTTTAAAAATTCACGTTTTTCTCAAAAAAAGGGGTTCAAAATGGGGGTTTTTGGGTTTGAATGAAAAAAGTAAGAAAAAGGATGCGCTACAAAACTGAAAAATTGTTTTTTTAAATCGCCCCCAAATATTGGCAAAGTTAGAGCACAGAAAAGTTGAGAATACTGAATTTTTACAAATTCAGTTTTTCTCAAAAAAGTGGTTCAAAAGGGTTTTTCTGGGTTTGAAGGGACAAAAGAAAGGGTAAAACTGGATGCGCTATAACTGAAAATTGTTTTTTTAAATCGCCCCAATTTTGGCCCAAAATTAGAGCAGGGGAAAAAGTTGAGAAAATTTAAATTTTTTATAAAAAATTACGATCTTCCCCCCCCGAAAAAGGGGGTTTCAAAATATTTTTTTAGGTTTGAAGACAAATGAAAAGAAACTGGATGAGTTCCCTAATTTAAACATTGCGTTTTAAATCCCCCCAAAATTTTGGAAAAGTTAGAGCACGGAAAATTTTGAAAATTTACGGGGAATTTTTAAAAAATTTTCACGTTTTTCTCAAAAAAGGGGTTCAAAATGAGTTTTTAGGTTTAATGAAAAAAGTAATTTAAACTGGATGCGTTTACTAACTGAAACTTTGCTTTTTAAATCGCCCAAAAATTTTGGCAAAGTTAGAGCCAAGGAAAAGTTGAAAAAACAAAAAATTTTTTACAAATTCACGAGTTTCTGGGAAAAATTTGTGTTAAAAATGGGGTTTCGGGGTTTTGAATGAAAAAGAAGAAAAGGATGCG
>JANFPS010000170.1:0-28762 GCA_024703675.1 Drosophila nebulosa | reverse complement strand
TCTGGCACTGGCTCTAGCTCTGGCGACAACAACGATGAGAATGTGTCTCTAATAACCTAACGTGCCATCTTCACACTCTCACTACTTTGTCTCACTTGCAGCATCGCGTCATCATCATCATCAGTCATATTATTTGCCAGCAGGCCCCAATTTTAATTGCAGAAGATGGAGTCGGAGTTGATGTTGCCTACGTGTAGATGTCACTTGCTTGGCCGCCCGTTGACATTTAGCACGACAGCGACAAAAACCACAGAGCAACCGAGAGCAACAGTAACAACAACAACATCGGCCCCAACCGACAGCAACATCAACATTAAATTCGGGGGGCAGCGGCGTGAAGAGTCAAACCAAGCAAACCAAAATTGAGAGAAATCACGCTGCAAAATTCCACGTGAAAAATTATGAAACATTTTGTTGTTGTTGTTGGTGTTGTTTGTGTGCTTTTATCTGCGACAAGATATTTGCTTACCTTCATTTCATGCTACTGTGGCTATTTCCATTGTCGTTGAATACACTGCAATAAAAAAAATTGACACTGCCATAAAAATAACTTACTTGGCCAGCACATCGTATGAGCAACAAAACTTTAATGGCTAACAGTACGTATGCGTAATACTTTTAGTATTTAGTTAAGCAAGGTCTTAAGGTCTTAATTAGACCAGCTCACCTATTGTTAAACCAATAAACGTTCTCGTAAGTCTTACAAAAATAATGTGTATGTGTAATGTACAACACGGAAATGTTTTTTAGTAGAGAGAAATCAGTTATCTCGATTGAATTCCAGACAATTTACTAAAAATTGGGTCCTCTCCCTTTGACCATAAAAAGTATGAATGGGTAATCTTGATCTGCACAACGAGACGTGCTCCCTCCCCGAGTAAGACTGGCAATTCAAAAGTGCTAAAAGGAAGCTTCTTTAAATTTTAGGCATTGTATGCGGATTGGACTATTATACAACTATCCTACTCTCCTACAACTCCATAGGAACGATCGGTCTGAAATTTAACCCATTTCTAAAGGAATAAAATTTGGCTGGAAATGACATATTCCCTTAAAATCTTGAAAAATTAGTCGTTCAATATTTGAGTTATGAGTGAAAAACAACTTTTCCAATTAAAATGATTGATTTCTTAAAACTAAGTAAAAACAAAGAAAAAAGCCCCCTTTGCTGTATAAAAATTATAGCCCGATTTCATGTTTTGGTCAAAAACATCCAAAACCGTTGCGGAATGATGGAAAAACGAATATTTAAATTTAGTGCGGCCTCAAAAATTCTCTTCCTCATTGAAGGCACTCTAACTTTTAAAAAAGGTCGTTTTTGGACACTTCGCCATTAATTTAAAATTTGCGTTTTAAGATCTCCAACTGTCTCAAATTGGCAATTATTGGCATACCCCCTTCTTGCAAAAATATACACCCGGCCTCCAAAAATATCCTAAGCATTTTTTATCGGGTTGATAGATCCAAACATCCTTTGCATGTCTGCTCACGTGGATTCTGGCACTATTCTATTCACTATGGAAAGCCATTTTCGCCCAGTTCGTTCTCTTAAACCATAATCTTCAAAATTGTCCAAAAAATGTTTAATTACACGTCGACTTCTATTCAAAATTCGTGAAATACTCGAAATAAAGTCTCCTGACTCAAAAAGTGAGAGTCGGCTCTTTTCATAATCAGATAATTGTTTTCCCAAAAAAAGCTTTTTGGTTTAAGAAAAAAACATTGTTAGTTTCGGGGGCCCGATGGTATAAATAAATAACTCAAAATCAAAAACACATCGTCATTAGAAATACATAAATGAAAAACACTTGTAAAAAAAAATTTTCCTATCCCACCAAAACATCAAGGTAAAAAAATAAAGGCAAAAACCCAACATCTAACGAAAAACCCCGGATATCGGTTAAAAAAAAAAAATTTCAACCCCCCGATTGCTATGTTTTTTTTGTTCACGTCTAAACTGTCTGAAATCTATAATGGAATTAAAACTCTTTAGAGAAATTTGGTAATTTCTTAATTTTTTTTTTTAAAAGGGAAAGAGGGGGGGCCAAAAGCCTTGAACAAGCCCTTTGGGCAATTTTAAAATATCCCTCCCTGACTCCATTCTTTCCCCCTCTTTCCTCTCTCTCTCCCCTCCCCTCTCTCTTTTCTCTCTCTTTCTCTCTCTTATGCACGCTTTTCTGTTTTTGTTGTTTTTTTGGATTTTGTTTGACGTTTTTTATGTTAAAAATTTTTCAAATTATATTATCCAAAAGGGTTTGGGGAACCCATTCCCCACCACCCAACCTTTGGATTTTGGCGCCACCGATTTCTGCACCCCACGCCACCCACTTGGCTCTTTTTCTTGGCTCCGTAGGGGATGCTTTTGTAAGCCCGCTGCTGCTGCTGGTTGGGATCATTGTCCCGTGAATTAAAAAAAATCCCTAGGGGCTTATTTAAAAAAATTTAAAACATGTAGAAGACCCCCGGGGGCAGGTAGAGCTGAGAGGGGATAGGAAAAGCGGGGAGCGGGAAAAATGGGGAACTGAAGGTGGCCCGATTGTATGGATTTTTAATATAGTAAAAAATTTTGCACATAACCGAGGCTTATAAGCCAAACAGGGCGAGGCCAAATCGGGAACTCCCCGAAAGACATTGGTTTTTTTGGGTTTGGGGGCCTTTTTAAATCACCCAAAACCCTTTTGTTGGCTTTTTATATCAAATTTTTTCAGTGAGGGGAAGTTTTAAAATTTAAAATGCTAATAATCGGGGAGCCGAAAATCCATCAAAAACTTCATTAAAGGGCCCGGCCCTAGCAATCATTTTTTTTTGAAGGGATTTCGCGTGGGCAGCAGCGGGAGCAGCAGCAACGGCGCTCCCAAAAAACCATTTGGCTGCCCTTAACTTGATTGAGTCGAGTGTGTTTTCTGCTGGGTTTTTTCCACATGCCACACCCCCCAACACCGCCCCCACACCAAACCACAAAACCGCCCACACACCCCCACACACCCCCACACAAAACACCTTAGGGACAGTTAATCGCCCCTTATTTTTCATTAGTGGCAAGCATTTTTTTAAAAAACTTTTTTGCCCAAAATATCCCCAAACAGCATCTCTATCTGGCCCGCTATTTGTTATCAAATTCCATTGCTTCCTTCCCCCACTCTTTCAACCCCACCCACCCAGCCCAACTCTCGCCGTGCGCCCCTTGCCAAATTGGGGAGCAGGGTGCAAAGGACTTGGGTAGTTTGCTAATTAAAAACCCCCACCGAAATGTCAAACCCCAAAGTTTTCTTATGACCTGTTAAAATCGGCAGGTGAAAAAATTCTTACGCCCTTTTAAATTTTTTGGGACTCAAACAAATTAGATCAAAATGTCCAAAAGTCAGAATAAGCTTTAAACCCATAAAGCCCCCAAATTTTCCCCGCAACCCCCAACCTTAAAGTATCCATACCCCTCGGAGAAAAGCTGACTCTGATCAAAAATTTGAAAGGGTTTTTAAAATTTTCGATAAAATTAAAAATTTACCGCCTTTTTTAATGACTCACTTTAGCCCAAAATTTTTTCCTCTTAAAAATTTTTTTGTATTTTGCAAACTTGAAAACCCTTTGTTTAAAAAATAATTTTATAACGGTTGTTGCTTTAAAATTTTGTCTTTTTCCTTATAAAAAAACTTCAATACATATGAAACCCCCAAAAGATGTCAATCTTGGAGATAAACATGAATGAGGATTTTCCCCGGGGGTTGGAAATTAAAAAAACCCCTCTTCTTAAGAAATTTAAAAATTGAACTGATTTTATAACCCAAAATTTTTCTTCTTTTATTTGTGTTTTTTAAACTAAATGGGTGCCCATTTTTGATTCGGAGATCTTTTTCCCAAATGCTTGACACGACCCGAAAAAAGGGGTCGCTCAAGCATGGGGGTTTAAAAATTTTTTTTAAACCCTGACATCCGTTGGTCGTTAGATGTATGGTTTTTTTCCCTTTATTTTGCCCTTGATGTGGGGTGCATAGGACATTTTTGTTACAAGTTTTTTACATTTATGTATTTCTTTTTTTATCACATCGCAGCCTTAGAAACTAACATGTTTTTTTTTCCCTTAAAATTCTGCGAGGGCCGGAAAATTTTTTGGTCTGTAGTCTTTTTGTTACATTCGTTTTTTTATAGCGTTATTATAAGGATTTAACTTTTAATTACTAATATTGGGGAAAGCATGACCGGGACATGTGAAAGTTTTAACCCTAGAAACTCGTGTGATGTTCTTTTAAGGTTTTTCCCCCTTTTTTAATTTTGATATATCTGCTGTATGATTTACCTTTTTTAACTTCTACTGAATACCAATTATGCTGGGTACTGCGCTAATACCCTTTTTATTTTTTGGTTTTTAAAATACCTGAGGGAAATTTCTGAATAAATCCCATGGTAAGCAACTGATTTTTTGGTTTTCTGCTCAAGGGGTGCACTCTGACCTAATGTTTAAAAAATTTCCTTGTTCAAAATATCTACCGTCTCCTGGGGATCGATTACTGCTTTAAATTTACCCTTTTGGAAAGGGGGTTGGTACCTTAAAAAAAAAACCTGCTCTTTTTCTAGCTCGCCCCAAATATGATTTGAAAGCCAAAAATCGTTTTGTAGACGCAATTAGACGGATTATTTTGTTTAAGTGGAGTGATTTCACATGCATTGTCATTGGCGCTACTCCAAGCACAACTTTCTTCACATTTTCTTTTACATTTTGCAATTTTTTCGGCCCATTAAGTGATGGAGTAAATTTTAAAAATTATAAAACAAAATTTGGGTTTCTTAACAGTCCCTTTACCTTTTGGGTTTGTCATTAGTGCGGACTGGTAATGGGATAACCCCTATATAGAAACACAGATCTTCCCAAATAAGGGGATTTTTGCTTTATGATTAGCTTTTGGTCTAAAAAAATTTCCCTTTTACGGGTCAACAATGTAAATTTTCCCCTTATTTTCCACCCCCCCCCCCGGGGTATTTTGGGCCTGGAAGCACAAACGTTCCCAGAAAATTTATTTTTAATTGGTCTATTTCAGCCTTTAGCTGGCTAGTTTTTAAAAATTTTTGGGATCTTACCTCCATTTGTATCTATCAGAAACTTAAAACCCCTTTCCCCCCGTATTTTTTCACATTCATCAATCACAAAACTAAAGTTTTTTCGTGATGATAAAAACTTTATCAACTCTTTGTATCCCCATAATATTTTTCCCTCAACTTCTGCATTTTTTCCCCTCCTCCTATTCATGTCTTTAAATTTCACTGAGGATTTTTTGGGGTTGAGCCCTAAAATTGTTTGGTTTTTTTTTTCCCCAAACTTTTTTAGATTTTTTGGGTTTTGAAAACAGATTTCTCAATTTTTTTTTCCTTTGTCCCCCGTATCGTGGGGCATCCAATGATGGGGAAACCGCCCCCCATAAATTCTAGCGGTGCGCGCCTATTACGGGGTTTTTACTATTTTAACCATAAAAGCTTTTTGTTTTCTGTAATCTCGTTTATTTTTTTAACCATTTTTATCCAATCTTAAATTGCACGACGTCGAAACTGTGCATTTTTGTGAAATACTCCCCTTTCATCCTATGCACTAAATTTGTTCCTTTACTTGGCTTTAAAATATGCTGACTATCGAAATATACCCCCTAAATCCCATAAGGATCCCAAATTTTTTAAATTTCTCCTTGGGATCCAATAAAATCCCCGAAGGGGATTTTCTTTTCCTTTTACTTTAAATTTTTTTGTAATTTTTCCCCCCAATCAGCCCCTTTGACCCTGAAAAAGAAGCATTAGGAATTAAAAACAAACGGCCCCGTTTTTTAGAAAACGTTTTAACGAAGTATGATTTGCTTCTTCGTCTTCACCAGCTTTAATACCTCTTAATGTAAAATTAAACCTACCTGTAACCTTACTTTTACTACTCTATCCTTTCCTTTTTGAATTTTTTTCGATTTTTCCCCAAAGACCATTTTCCCGGATGACAATTTTCTTTTTTAAATCAGCAGACCCTTTATCTACTTTTTTCTGGGGTTCTCTCCAATTTTGCTTTGCTGGAAAAAAGTTTTAAAATATTCATTTTTCCCTTTATCCAAAAACCCTTTTTTTCATTTTCTAAATTCAATTTCCACATATCTAAAAATTTTCCTTTTTTTTTTTTCAGCTATAGATTCGGGGGCCTCTACCAGGGGGCCTCCCAACCCAAAAAAAATGGCCGGATTTAAAAACCCTCAATGTTTCCATGTCTCTCCTGCTGTATACAGGGGTCGTGATTTTAAAATACAGCTTCTATTTGACACAACATGATGCCCATTTCCTCATATGTGGTTTGCTATCCCCTATGCCTTTTTTTTAAGTGGTATTTAAACTGTTTAACCCCAGCCCCCCAAAATACCTCCGAAGTGGGCCCCTCCCGGGGGTAAAAGGGCCCCCGTGTATGTTTTTTTTTTAGATCTGGAGCTTTTGGGCTTTTAATTTTGGTTGTTTTTCTTCCTCTCTGGTTTTTTTGACGCTCCTACAAAATTTGTACCATTATCTAAAAACATGTTGCGAAATTTTCCCCCGTTTTTCCACAAATCTGCAAAATGCCGCTAAAAACACTTCTAAGTAAATTGTTTGGGTTGGGCCATACTTTAAAACCCTTTTGAAAGGTTCTGTCTGAAAATTTTGGGAAACATCCCCATGTATTTGGCCCCGCTAATCTCCTCCGGGTTTTTTTAAAGGGAAAGGACATTTAACCCTGGATTTGGGAAATTTTCCCCTTTTTTGCTCTGCGTTATTTGACGATATCTTGCACAAGTGACCCTTTCTCTTAAAAAAAACTTTTAAGGGCACTTTTTAAAAAATACCCAAAAAATTTGTCTGAATAAAATTTTCTTATGGGGGTTTAATCCCCCCTTTCAGGGTTTCCCTATGGCCTTTTTTTTTAAACAAAAATGCTAAGTGTGATTTCCCCCAAAAAATCTTGGATGCTTAGCTTTAAAAGCTATTTTGGGGCGTTTTGAAACCTCCGCCTACCCCAAAAAATCCCATCGTTTTTTTAAAAAGGGGGACTAAACTCAAAATTTTACTTTTAAATTTTAATATCTTTTTTTTAAAGCTAAACAATTTTATTCCCTTGCAAAATTTGAGAGGGCCCTTTTTGATTTTTAAAATTTTTGAGTTTTTTACATTCTTAATTTCTTTGACTGTCAGAAAAGGGATGCATATGTCTTCTTTTTATTTTAACTGTAATGCATCATAATATGTATCCCCTTTTTTTCTGACTAACGTGTTCGGCAAGATACTTCCCCTATTAGTTCTTTCTTATATCCCCCTTTTCGAAATTAAAAGTACTGTT
Organism: Drosophila nebulosa; assembly: GCA_024703675.1. NCBI lineage: Eukaryota > Metazoa > Arthropoda > Insecta > Diptera > Drosophilidae > Drosophila > Drosophila nebulosa. The sequence goes on along the minus strand of JANFPS010000170.1, from coordinate 21,438 downwards.
TTTGACAATAACTTTGTCAACACACGTTCTTTTTTTTGGGCCACCTTTTTTTTTTAAATTCCTACCAATTGGGCCATTACCATTCCACCAAATGCTACAGTTTTTTATTTTCTGGACACACCCCTTCTTGAAGTTTATACCCTCAGGATTATTTTCGGACCTTAAATGCCCCCAAAGCCACGTCCTTTTTTTTGGGTTATCTTCTGTGCGTCGCCTAAAAAACTTTTTTTTAAACAATCCCTTTTTTACCCCACAGAGAGTGATTGTAAATCACCCCAAGCGTTTTTCTGCAGGAAAAATAAATTTGATTTTGGGACTCTCTTTAGTACTGCCCCAATAAATGACTGCACAAAAATCCTTTTTGGAATCGTTTTTCTTTTTCTTAATGGGAATGACTCTTTACTGGCTATCAATGTGACTGCCTTACCTATCTTTGCATTTACTACCGCTGCATATGCTTTTTCTAATGTTCTAACGTTTTTCCAACGTTATCAAATTATCTTTAAAATTTGGTATTCCTTTTTAATTTGCCCCTTTTTTAGCCCAACCCCCCCTCACCCCAACTTTTTTTCAGCAGCCACAATTTTTGCAGAAACAACTTTCCAAGACGGGTTCACTGGTGCTAGCCTTTCCTAAGGTCAAAAATTTTTGCAAATTGTGGAAAATTTACCGCTTTTCTATTTTTTTTTTCTTCATTTTTCACAGTATCCCTTTAAAACCTAAATTTAAATTTTTAAATTTGGCTCCCGCTGTACCCAACTTTATTTCCCCCGAAATCCTTACGTTTCGACGTTTCTGATCTGTTAAAAACCCCATTTTTTTAAATTTTCTTTTCCCCTTTTTCCCAATTTTTTGAATACTTGTAATACTTTCTTTTTTTGATTCTTCTATATTCACACCCCCAGTAAAAAATTCGTAAATGTAAAATTCATCCCAAATAAACCTCGCTAACCATCTTGTCCTGACATTTGTGTGCTATTTCTGAAGAACCCTTTTTGGCCCTTAATGGGGGGCTGCCCGTACCTACGAAACTGGGCCCAACTTAAAAATTTTTTTAATTTTCTTTTGGGGGTAAATTTCCTTCAAAAAATTTTGGAAAATATTTTTTGATCTTTTTTCATCAATTTTAAATTTTTACGATACTCTTTTAAATATCCGCAGTGCTAAAAATTTCCCCTTTTGGGCCCCTTTTTAAAAAATTAAATGTTAAAATTTTTTTTGTAATCGTGGATGTTATTTAGACTTTTATTATTTTTTTGTTTTTGGGCAAAGCGTCAAAAACAACCTTAGTTTAGTGGTTGCCTTGAACCCTTTAAATAACTGCTTGAGGGGGAAAAATAGTAAAACCCTTTCCCGGCATTTTTTTCGACGATTTTCCCCCCTTCCAGATATTCAAAAAGAATTTAACTATTCATCTTTTATTTTTCGAATTTTTCAAAAATTTTTTTTCCTCCAATTGAAAAACCCGGGGCCGTTGCTTAAAGGTTTAGAGTGCCCCTTCTCTTTTTTTTTTTTAAATGGCATCTTTCCACATTTTTATTAGGGGAATCTTTCCTCTTTGAAATTGAAAAAAATTTTCCTAAATGTTTTGGGCTTCAATATCCTCTTTCTCGTCTTTTTCCATTTCCCAAAATCGCTCTAAATCCTTTTCATCCAGGGGTTGGGGGCTACTATAGTTTTATTGTTTTTTTTAGCAAATGCCCCCCAAAACAACCCAAACCAAATTGAGTTTTTTTGGCCTAACATACTATCAACTCTGGAAATTTTCCGTTTTTAGAATACGTTTGTATGTATCTGCCCCCATTTAAAACATATATCTACCCTACCGGGTTTTTTAAAATTGGGTCAGCTTATCGTAAAATTGCCACTTTGACATATCTACATTTGTCACCCTTTTAAGGAAGCGTTTTCATTAACTTGGGCAATCCCACTGCTTAAACCCCTTAAAAACATTTTTATTTTTTTTCCCTTGCCATCTCTGTTTAAAAAATTTTTGGTTTCCCTCGTTTTTTTCAAAGATATACTCCCTTACTAGAGACCCGGGGGGCGTTTTTGTTCCCCCTTTAATAATGAAAATAAATTAGCGTTTGTTTTCTTTTTTGGAAAAAATAAAAAAAAAAAATTTAGTACATAGGTCGCTCTTTACTAAGTACCTTGTGATCACGCCCTTTTTGTTTTTTATCGGGCGCAAAATAAAAAACGCAGATGGACTTCCCCCCCGGGAAACATGCCACGTATAATTCCCCCAGGGGAAAAAAAATAAATGTTCTAGGTTTAAACCACAAACTTTTAAGGTTTGGGCCTTGTGATTTTTGATGGTCGTGAAAAATGCAAGACGTATGGGAATTGAAGTCTTTTAAATTCAAACGGCATATGGGTTTGGGATCATCGAAATACTCAAATGAAAAATTTCCTCCCCATTGTTTTTTCCTATCTTATCGTGCGAAAATTAAACATTGTTCATCTTTTTACAAAACCCCCAAAAAGCGTACCGTTGCACAGTTTCTTTTGGTTTATGTTTCGAAGCATGATTACTACGGACCCAAACCCTTTAGGCGAAAATTTGTGGGGTGGTAATCCGGCACGTCTAAAGATTTTTAAAAATTCAATTGGATATTTGGGGGGCTTCTTTTCCCGTTTGTGGCAGTCATAGTTTTTAAAATGAATGCATAGTTTCCAATGTTTTTTTTTTGAATTATTTAGTTCGGGTCATCTGCATCTTTATTCTTAGCCGCAAAAATTGCTCCCCTCACTAACCTTAAATTATTTTTGTAGTTAAAAATAAGTTTTGGGAAAATATTTTTTGATAAGTTCGTTTTTTGATGAGAAAAAATTTCGAAATTTTTTGGGAAAATGATTTTAACCCGCCGATTCATGGGACGGGTACTTGACCATTACCGATGGCAAAATTTGCTCCGAAAAATTTCTTTAGCAGATGAAACATTAAGCAATGTCTCCCCATTTTTGTTGTCAGCTGCATTTTCCCTTTACATAGCGCCATAATTTAACGATTTGAGGCAAGCTTTATTTCATCGTCAGCCGTAGATCTTGGAATTACGGCAGAAATTTGGCAAAAATCCCCAGACGAAAAATCTTTAAACAAAAAAGTTCGTCGGGGACCAAATTTAAATCGACCAATATTAGTTTCTTTCCTTCAGAAACAAACTGCAACGGGTAAATTGAGTACTCCTCAGAACGCATTTTGGTTTGGTTAAACCTAAAAAATTTTTTTAAAAAAATCCGTTTCTTTTTTTTACAAAAATTTGTAAATTTAATACTGCTGAAACAATCGACGAAAGAAAGAAAATAGTTGTCAGTTTTTGACGAATCATAAAAGGGTATGCATAATAATTCTTTAAAGCAAATTTTCTTTTTTTATTTTTATTCCCTAAAATTTAAAAAATTTGATAATGAAACTTTTAAAAGAAAAATAATACGACATTAACCATTTTTTAAATACTGATCCCTTACCTTTCCCCAGGGTTTTTACATTTTAATATTAAAAAAATATCCTCTTCCCCTTCCCAAAATATAAAGGGGGTTTTGGGGCAATGGGGGTCTTTGATCGTTAGTTTCAATATTTTTTTGGCAGTTCCCCAAAGTATCGCGACGGGGTAAGCAAAATATCGCTTTTTCCCAATTGTTCACCAAAAACCCCAAGATGGAAAACTTCGTCTACTGTTGGAGCTTTAAAAATGTGCTTTTCGTGTGTTCCAGATGGTCGTTTATCTGCTTTGATGACAACTTTATGGCATCATTTGGCATCGAAACTGCAACCCCTTGAATTTTGGGCTCCCCTTCTTCCTGCGTCCCTAGGCGTCGATAAAGTTTTTCCCTCCATGTTCCCCCTGAAATATTTTTTGAAAAAATTTCTTCTGTGTATTTTAAAAAAGGTAGAAATGACCCAAATTTCGATGGTAAATTTGCCCTTGTCTCTACAAAAGAAAAGGGTAATTTATTCTTTAACAAATTCTATGTAAGTACAAAAAAAAATCCCTTTAAATTTTCGGTTTAAAATTTCCTGCGCCCTTCAAATGTCTCCCCCAAAATGAGGGGAAAAAACTATTGTATTTTCGGTTTTTTCAAAAAACCGGGCGTGATTCTTGTGTTTCCCCACAAACCTAAATACTTTGGCTCATGTGGGGGAAGTAAACACTGGAAATTTTTCACTTTACCTTTAAAGGGCCTGCCATAATCCGGGCTTTTCCCCGGGGAAAACTTTAAAAGGGCACCACAATATTCGAAAACAATTTCCCCTTTGCCATGAAAACACTGGATGCAAGCTGTAATCATTGCTCCCAATTTTATCGAAACGTTTGCTCGATTCAAATCACTAAATATCGTTTTTGCGTCGCAAAAAATCTATTTTTGTCTTCTGCATTGCCAAACCCACTGTTTTACGGCTGCTTCCTTTTTTCTCTCGTGTTGAAAGCATTAATCAGCCTACTTCCGCAAATTTTTAAAATTGATTTCTCCAAATATCAAAATTTTCAAACCCCCAGACGTAAAAATTCATTGCCCCCTTTTTTTTTTTTTGGGTGTTTTGCAATTTTTACACGTTGGTTCTTTAAAAATTTTTTAAGATATGAATAAAAAGTATCCATTTTCCCCCTCTCCTGGCTCTAAGCTACCCCCTACCAATTTTCAGCCAAAACGTTTTTGCCCTTCTTTAGTTTTAATGGGGTTTAAATAAAACGACCCCTTTTTTTTGTATATAAAAAAGTTTCTGTGAAATCCTTATATTTTTTCAACTTTAATAACTTTGCTGCCTTTTTCAATACAATTTTGGGATGTGAAAAAGGTCAATTAAAGGGTCTTAAATTTCCCAAAATCTCCATTGCATTTTTCCCAAATTGGGTTTTTAAAGGGGTGGCCAAAAGTGCTGGTTTTCCCCCTCATACAAGTATTTTAAATCCCCCTCTTTTCTTTCACCCAGGTGGACAAAGTAGGTGAGTGTTTTTTTCCTATTGCACACAACACTTAAATTTTCTAGTCATAATTGCACTTTCTTAAAAATTCGACCCGTTCCCCCTAGGTTTTTCAATCTTTAAACTTTTACCCCTGCATAAAATTTGGGATTTGGGGGGCCTTTTCTTTTTTTACTTTTCTCTCCAAAAAAAAAAAAAAGCTGTAGACCTCTCTATCCCCCTTTTTTCAAAATGAGTTTTTCGCGAAAATCACTTTAACTTCTCCGATAAAATTTTATTTTTTTTTTACTAAAAGTATTGACGATTAATTATGTCAATTATAATCTTAAATTCTTTTGGGGGAAATTTTTTGTTGATTACCGGGAAATTTTAAAACCCCCGACTTAATAGCTCCGAAACACCCCCCATTGGGGGGTTTCTTGCTTTTCAAAATTTCCGCGCATTTGGGGGGGGGAATTTTTCCAGAGCGTGACAATAAATGAGGGAACCCTGCTCAGTGCCTCTCCCCCTAAAGCGGTTTTTTAAAAAATTAAATTTTTAAAAGCAAAAATTCAGTCCTCTCATTTATCAAAGATTCACAAACAATTACGCGAACGGTCCCACTCTTTCGTTCTCCGAAAAATGTGGGGACCTGAGTTTTAGGCAGCCCTTGGTAAATTTAATTGGTAAATTTGGGAATAAAAGGGGCTTAAAAAATTTTATTCCCACCCTTTTTGTTTAATTTTTATTTTAACTCCCTCAAAAAAACTTTAAACCCCTTATTATTTCATTGTTTTTTTAATTCTCCCAGGTATTCCCCAAAAACAATCCCCAAATGGAGTTTAATTCCTTTACTTAATTTTTTTAAAAATTTTGCCCCATAGTAGAGCATTTTAAAACCTGACTAAAAACATTAGCTGGCAAAAACCAAACCCATTTTAGAAAAACCCTTTTAAAGAAGATGATTTTTCTTTTCGTCTTCACCCTTTTTGTACCTCTTAATGGGCAAATTTTTTTGTATAGGTCGTTAATTTTAAACCCCCCCTGTAAACCCTTTCTTTTACTACTCTATCCTTTCCTTTTTGTTTTCTTCAACTTTTCCTAAAAGGGCCCTCTTTTCTTAATAAAAATTTTTATCTTTAATCAGCACGAAACTGGCCTTTTTTCTTCATTTTCTTTTGGTTCGTCTCCATTTTTTAGCGTTTCTGGGGAGTATCAAAATTTCATCTTTCCCCTTTAATCCAGAAATCCTTTTTCATTTTCTGAATCAATTTCCACTAAATGGCCGGCATTTAAAACCTCAATGTTATCAATGTTCTCTCCCCTTATCAGCGGGGCGGAGTTTTTAAAACAGCTTCTATTTGACACAACCCAAAGTTGCCTTTCCTCATATGTAGGTTTCTGTCTCCTTCCCCTTTTTTAAGTGTTTCTTTTCCCCGAAATTTTAAACCACCTCCCAAATAAACCTTTCCGAAGTGAGGTCCTGCCGGGGAAATAAAATGCCACCGTATATGTTTTTTTTTTGTGAACGTAAATTTGGGCCCTTTTCTTGGTTTCTTTCTTGAAAACCTCATCTAGTTTTTCTTTACGCCTTCCCAGAAAAAAAGGGATCGTAGTTAGATCACTAACCCTTTAAGTGAAATTTCTATGGTTTTCCATACAAACAAATACCCCATATAACCTTTGGGTTTTTTTTCTGTCCCGTTTTTGGAACCCCCCCCATTTTAAAATGGTCCCGCATAATCTACCCCCGGGATTTTTAAAACAGAAAAGCATTGGAAAATTTCCCTTTATTTGCCCCTGCTGTTATTTAAAGAAAATCTTGCAAAAAGTGAAAGCATTCTCTTTTAAAGGGGAACTTTTTAAGGGAAAAACCCAAAAAATTTTTTTGAAAATAATTTTTTTCCCAGGGTTAATCCCCCCATGAAGGGTTTTCCTATGGACATTTCTTATTAACAACAATGCTAGGTGTGACTTGTCCAAAATCATTGGATGCTTACATCAAAAACTAATTTGGGGTTTTGCAACCTGCCCCCTACTCGAAGTACCCCCTCGCTTTTCTAAAAATTTTACTCAAAATCAGAATTTTACTTTCATTTCAAAAATCTTTGTTTTGAGCTAAAAAATTTTTTTTCCCCCCCTAAAATTTGGGTGCCTGTTGATATTTAATTTGAATTTTTTAGCAAATTTTTAAGTTCTTTGGCTGTGTAAATCTACATGTCTTCTTTTTTTTTCCTATTTGCAAAAAATCGTAAATGTAAAGCCCTTTTTTCTGACTAACTTTTTTCAAGCTAGAATCTTCTTTATTATTTTTTTTTCATTATATCACCCTTTTAATTTATAATATTGTTTGACAATAAATTTTTTTCAACAGCCGTTCTTTCTTTTTGGCCACCTTTTTTTTTGGCTTTCACTAGCCAAATTTGGGCCCGTCCACCAAAAAGCTACAGTGGTTTTTTAAATTTATCTGGACCCTACCCCCCTTGAATCAGCAGGATTATCTTCGGACCTTACATGTCCCCCAACCACGTCCTTTTTTTTTTCGGAAAATTCCCTTTTGTGCGTCGCCTAATAAACTTTTCTTTTCAATTTGCAATTTTTTTTCCCCCAAGAGTGATTGTAGAATCACTCCAAGCCCTATATTTTTTGCAAAAAAATATCAATTTATGCTTTTTGGGCCCCTTTTTGTAGCTGCGCCAATAAAAGAGCCCGCACATAAATTCCCCAAATTTTGGGAAAAGTTTTTTTTGTTCTTAAGGTAATGACTCCCACTTATACTGGCTATCAAAGTACTTTCCTTACCTTCTTCGCATGTACTATGAATCTGCTTTCCCTTTGGCTGTGTTCCCAAAACCATCGGGTATCCTTATTTCTTCCAAAGCTATCAATTATCTTTTTAAAATATTTTCCCTTCCCATTTTGTCTTTTTTTGACACTTTCCCCACCCCAACTTTTTTCAGCTAGCCCCAATTTTTGCATAAAAAACTTTCCCAAAGACGTCACTGGTCTAGCCATCCTAGAGGATCAAAAAAATTTTTGCTAATGTGGACAATACCGCTCTCTTATTTATTTTTTTGTCTATGTCACAGTGTGCCTTAAACTTGAATTCATCTTTAAATGGCTCCCACTGTATCCCCAAAAGTTTTTTACTGAAAATTTTTTTCATCGATTTTTTTAAAAAATTTTTATCCCCCCGTATCACTTTCGTTTTTTGACGATCTCTTATCTGTTTTGAAATCCTTTTCTTAAGGTTTTATTCCCCAATTTTTTCCCTTTTTTTTGATACTTGTAAAAACCTTTTTTGTTTTGATTCTTTTTAAGTCCCACCCCCAGGGCATTAATCCTCCTGTAAAAATTTATCTCGAAGGAAACTCGCTTACCCACTTGTTTTTACATTTTTTGTGCTATTTGTGCAAGAACTCTTGTGGGCCCAAAAAAGGGGGGTTTCCGCGTACCGTAACGTAAATGTGCTTTTTAGGTTTTAAATTTTTTTTGTGGTTTAAAATTCCCCCCCCAAAGAATGGCCCAAAAATTTTTGATAATTTTCATCAGTTATAATTTAAAAATACATCTTTTTAATATCCGCAGATGCTACAAATTCCCCCTTGCGGGGCCCTTTTAAAATTTTTTAACAATATCTTTTTGTAAACGGGGGACCGCCCACTAATCTTAGTTTTGACTTTTTTTTATTTTTTGTCTTTGCGGAAACGTCAAAAAAAACTCTAGTTTAAATGGTTAGCCTTTAATCTTTTTTTAAAAACGCTTGATTGGGGGAAATAGTAAGAACCTTCTCATTTTTTTTCCCCATATGTTCCCCCTTGCAGATATTCATTAAAAAAACTTTAAAATATTTATTTTTTGTTTGGGGGTTTTCTAAAATTTTTTCCCCCCAAATTGAGAAACCGCGCCCTTTGGGGTGAGGGTTGGGGGTGTCCCCAACTCCCCTTTTTTTTTTTTAAATGGCATCGGGGTTTCCCCCATATCTTCAGAGGGAAACTTTCCTCGTTTTTTGATAAAAAATTTTCCCCACATGTGTTTTGGGTTCAATATCCCCTTTTCGTCTTTTTTTCCATTTCCCCAAAAACGCTCTTTAAAAACCCTCCACATCCATGTTGTGGGGTACTATGAAATTTTTGTTTTTAAAAACTTAGTGCATCCCGAAACAAACCAACCAAAGTGAGTATTTCGGCCCCCAAAATACCATCACTCTGGTAATTCCGTTTTTTTTAAAATCGCTATATGTATCTGCGCCCCCTACCCATATCTACCCTACCAGGTTTTTTTAAAAATTGGGGGCAGCTAATTTCCCTAAGATTGGGCCCCCTTTTACATATCTACATTTGTTCCCTCCTTAAGGGGAAACGCTTTCCCCTTTTTTTAAATTTGGGGGAATACGACTTCTTTAAACTTAAGAAATTTTTTTTATTTTTTTAATTGGGCCCTCCCTTTTTTTTAAATTTTTACATACTCATTCCCTTTTCGAAGATATATTATTTTTTTTTCTGTGAAATCCTTATATTTGTTTTACTTTAATAACTGGGGCTGCTCTTCGATACAATTTGGGGATCTGTGAAACCCCGGTCAATTAAAGCTTTTTAAAAGGGTTTTAAACTCTCCCTTTCCTTTTTTCCCAAATTGTAAACAAAAGCAAAAGGCCAAAAGTTTTTTGGGTTTCCCCGTCATACAAGTATTAACCCCCTTTCTTTTTTTCACCCCGGTAAAAAAAAGCGGTGAGTATTTTTTCATATTGAAACCACACTTCATTGTGCATTTTTTGTGGGTAGAATGCTTTTAACTCTAGTGCAAATTGCTCTTTTTTTCCCAATAAAATCGCCCTTTCCACGTGGGCAATCCTTTAAACTTATAGCACTGCATTTTGCTGTGCCCCCAAAAACCCCCCGCCAAAAAGGAAAAACTATCTTTTAATCACCCCATACAATGCTCTTTATGCGGGTTTTTCTCCTCTTTTCCCTACAGAACTTCCCTGGGGCAATATCTTTTCCCTTTAATAAATTTCCTGACGTCAGTTTAAATTTTGGGATTTTTCCCGTCTTTTTGACTTGCCCCTCATATAACTGTAGAGCCTCTCTTCAAATTTTTTGTAAAAATTTATTGGGGCAATATCACTTTTAAATTTATCCGTAAATTTTTATTTTTTTTTTTTTACTAAAAGTATTGACTGATTAATTAAAGTCCAAATTTCTAAATTTAAAATTTTTTGCGATTTTATTTTGTTACCGGCAATTTAAAAATCGGACTTAATTTCTCCGAAAAAACCCACCGATTGGGGGGTTTTTCTTGGGTTTGCGAATTCCAAACGCATTGTAAATTTTCGCGAGCCAACAAAAATGGCAACCATGCTCCCTGCCTTTTCCCCGTAATCGGTTTTTTAAAAAAATTAAATTTAAGAGCAGAATTTTAGATCCTCTCTTTATCAATAAGTTTTTACAAAAAATTCCCGGGGAAAAAGGGGGCCCACCCTTTCCCGGGGGGGGTTTTCCGAAAAAAAGTGGGCACCTGATTTTTTGGCGCGTTGGGAAATCAATTGGGAGATTGGCAATAAAATCTTAAATTTTTTATTCTACCTAATTTCAGCATTGCTTTAAAGGGGTTTTTTGCATATCAAAATTTCCCAAATTTTCGACTGCTTCCTCCCAAACCGCTACTGGACGAAAAAAATTCGTAAAAGCTGCTTATTTTCTTTTTTAAACCTTTTTTTTCCCCAAAAAAATTTTTCCTTTTTGTTGGGGGCATTTTGCACCCTTTCTTTTTTTTTTAAAACCTTTTTCTCGATCACCTTTTCCAAAAAAATTTCCCCAAGTTGACCTAAATTTCTCCTCAAACTCCTCCTTAGTATTGGAAATTTTTCGCTACCCCCCGTGACCGCATCAACATTTTCCCATGGGTTTTTTTTTTTTTACAGTTGCCTAATTGCCTCTTCCCCCGCGACTGGGGCACACTAACAAAGTCAAGGGTCTTTTAAGTTATCTCATAAACAATACCTAAACCCTTCCCCCATACTTCATTTTTAAATTAAAAAAATCCTTTACGATTATTTTCCCGTCTTCAGTAATTGGTTTTTGATTAGCCCCTTAACGTGGACTGCTTCCCTAACCCAAAGCTATTTTTACTTTTTGACAACCCTCTTGTTAATTTAAATTTTTGATTATAAAATAATTTATAAAAGTTTTTCCTTTTCTGGGATGTTTCTTTGAAAATTTGCAGCTGTCTCATGATGTTTTTTATGAAAATCGGCCCAAAAATGTCGTTTGATGAGTCGCGAGATGTTTGTCGATGATATCGTCGAAGATTTGCTATAGTCCTCGAAATATTCTGATGATATAAATTTCCCTTTTTCTTTATTTTTGGCAACCCGCCACTTTTGGTGTGATGTATTTACTTTTTGTTTTTCTGGCTTCGATTTTCGCCGCACACACTCGCTTTTAAAATGCAACACTTTCGTTTTTTATATTTCGAATACGCCCTTTTTTTACCACCCTGTCGCGAAAACTCGAATTCCCCTTAGCAAACCGTCCCAAAGCATACTTTGCATAAAACCCCAAAATTTTTTCCCTTTAAAACTCCGTTTTTTTTTCCACTGGTGGGGGAAACAAGTTTTTTTATTTTTGCTACGTTTAGCTGATATTTTAGACTTTAAGGAGCTGTTTTGTCTTTTACCATTGGTCGGGGAAAACTTCAGAGTTTTTTTCCCCGAAAAAAGGGCCAAAAATAAAAAGGATTTCGGGGGGGGGGGGGGAGAAAAAAAAAAACCCAAACTTCATTTAGTGGGAAAACAAATAAATTAAATGATATTTTTTACAAAGTTCTTCTGCTTATATAGTGTTTCTTAAAAACCCATGGGGGAAAAACCCTTTGGGTTTGGGTGTCTTAAATTTTAAAAGCTTGACAAAGAAACGCTAAAAGGTCGCGTCATAGCCCAAACGGTTTGAAAATTTTTTTTAACCCCGAAAATCCGTTGGTCGTTTTTAAAGTTTGGTTGTTGACTATATTTTTGTAAAACCCTTTTTTTTGGCACCGGGCATATTTTTTTGGGTATTAAAAAAATTTGATTATGAAAAAAAAAACAAAGAGAATTAACCCAAACCATAAGCGGGAACTATAAAAGAAGATAAATTTCTAATTCTTTTGCATGAATTCTTAACTATTTTCCAGTTCCAAATGAATGAAAGGTTTTTTATATTGTAATTTTGGGTTTTTCGTCCCTTTTTTGTTTTTTGGGGGGGGGTGCATTTGGGCCCAAAGGGGATAAGGCATCACCCTGCCTGGGTTATGGCCCAGACAGTAAATAAAAAAATGTGATTTTTTTCATTTTGCAAACGATAAAAAGGGGGCAAAAGGTTTTGTTGGTAGAGCGCATTTAGTTAGGAAATGGCCCGCCATTGACCTTTCAACAGGACTTCAGTCAAAAAATATTCGTATTTAAGTGAATTTTTTCTTTTACGTTTATTTATTCTTCTCATTGGGTTTTTTTTAAAAATCAAAACAACACAAATTTTCCCTTTTTAACATTCTAAAAAATTTGGCCGGGGCAATCCGCATTGCACACATGTTTATCAGGGTGCCCTTTAAAAGGGGTTCAAGATGTAAAAGGAACACTCAAATCGATGCTAACCCCTTTATCACGGGCCCCCTGCGTTATTCATTGGCCACAGTAGTTTTTGGGGCCGGGAATTGGTAATTAAGTGGCGATCGGCAAAGAATTCGTACCCTCCTCTACCCTCATGGGCCCGGACAATTAGGGGAAAATTGTGCATGCTAAGGAACTGCCTTTACAAACGCCGCAAACGGGGAAAGGGGATGCATTCCACGAGTGTTTTTGCCCCAGCCCTTGGTCTCCCGGGTTTAAAATCGGCCCCAAAACAAATCCACATTACCCGGTTGAGGGGACTTCAACGGGAAAGAATTTTTTCACGGGTCTGATCCCCTCTTATGGAGGCTGGGACTCAAGCCTCCGTGACAGCAGAAGATACGATCACCCACAATGGCGGCCACGGGCATAAAGTTAAAGCAATCGGTAAAAACTCGCCAAAGTTTAACATTATAGCGCCTCTTGATCTCATCAAAGAAACCTGACAAAACAAGACCCATAAAACTAAGCAGTTTTTTATTTTCTCCTTTGCTTAAAAAAACCAATTTAAAGCTACAATTTGAGCTCCCACGAAAAATTTTACGGGATTTTTTAAGGCCAAAATGTAAAAGAAACTAATTTAATTCCACCCACCGCTTTATTATCGGGCCCACGGTTTTTGGGAGCCGAAAATAGGGTAATTAAAGTGGCGTCAGCAAAGAATTCGTCCCTCCTCCACCACCTCAGGGGCCCCGGGAAAATTTGGGGAAGGTTGTGTATGCAAAGGGAACGCTTGCAATGGCCGTCAAAAATGAAGCTAACCCCTACACACACACTTCCCCCGGGTTTGAGGGCACTTCAACGGGACGTTTATTTCACGGATCGATCCATCTTAGGGGGCTGGGCTAAGCCCGTGAAGCAGAAAACGATCACCACAATGGCGGCCACGGCATAAAAATTAAAGAAATCGGTAAAAAATCGCCAATTTAACATTATAGCCCCTCTTTCTCATCAAAGAAACCTGACAAAACAAGACCCATAAAACTATGGGGCACACAATCACAGCGCAGTCTCTTACCATAGATCCTATTTATGCTGGCGCACTCATGATTACCGCGCAGTAGAAAGAAATTCTCCGGATAACGCACTTTGTAGGCCAACAGCAGACATATTGTCTCCAGGGATTGTTTGCCCCTGTCCACATAATCACCGAGGAACAAATAATTCGTTCTTGGCGGCCAGCCACATGCCTCGAATATGCGTATCAAGTCCGAATATTGTCCGTGAATGTCACCACAAATGTTCACAGGGGCATCCAGTTCAAGGAGCATAGGTTGGCGTGCGAAGCACTCGCGTGCCTGCTGGCATAAAGTCTGTATCACTTCCTCCTCCAGATGACACTTGCCACCATTCAAATTTCTCAGTGTCATAATTATCGCATTAATTTGAGCCATTGTCAATGTCGCCATTGTTGATATTTAAAAAAAAAAAAACACGAGAAAAAACAAAAAAAAAAACCCAAAACTAGAACTTACAAGAATTTGGGTTTGTTGTTCATGATTCGATTGGATTAACCCAGAAAATGAGATCAAAATATTTTTCATATTGTTATTTCAATTATAAGTCGAATTAATTCAATTGCCCAGTAGGCTGGAACAAGCAGCAAGAGTTGCATCCGAAAAGGAGTAGGGAATGAAACGAAATGTGACTGTTAATAACATTTTGTTAATTAAATTCAATTATTTAAATTAAGCGTTTGGATTAACAAGCCTCTCCAGCAAATTGTATTTTTAAAGTGTCATCATGACGTGCAAGATAGCATTTAAGAGATGCATCTGGTTATGGAGTCATTGAGTATGAGTAGAGAATGAAACGAAACGTGAATGTAAATGACATTTTGTTAATTTAATTCAATTATTTAAATTACGTTTTTGGATAAACAAGCCTCTCTAGCGAATTGTATTTTTAAAGTGTCCTCATAACGTAGAAGATAGCATTTAAGAGATTTATCTGGTTATGGAGTTATTGAGTTATTCCGATTTTGAAGTTTTATTTAAAGATAAAGATAAAGATCTAGCGAAAGCTACAGCACATCGTGTTGAAATTATGGAAATATGCTATTTACATTTGTGGAAATAGTTTAATATGCAAATTACATTTTATCGATTTATAGCTTTATGATTATCCATCTCTAGCTTTGTTCCAACTCTAACTACTACGATTTTTTCCTCACTTCCTTTTTCCGCTTGCTCTGATAAAACGTTTGACTTAATTGTCTTGTGTCTTATTTACAATTTCACTGTGCAGACATCTTCTACCACATGGTTTTTGGGCCCAGGGTTTAAAAAATACGAAATTTAAAAAAATTGGGAACGATAGTCAATAGAGGTATTCCCTATAAAATAATACAAGCTAGGGTTTTTCATCACTGTAAAAACCCATTTTTTGGACGACGGCTTTTTCCCTCACGAATTTCCCCAGTTTTTTGTTGGGAAATTGAACTTTGATTTGTATACTCCACACACATAAACAAATCACAATGAACTACACCGGGCCAATTCAAAAAGTGTTGCTTTTAAAAAAATTTTGAACTTGAAAATGGAGGGGAAAAAGTGAAAATTCCACAAATAAAATTCATCGTTGACTAACATAAGCTGACTGAAGTTTGGATTGAGATTTAAAGTGAACAATTTAAAGTGATAATTTTTTTGTCAAGTTTGAACTCCTGATTTGAAATTTTGTAGTAGCAATGAAGCCGTGATTCCTCTACCGTCTTTACAGCTAAAAGCGAAGCCTGCTAGCAGAAGCAATTCGCAATAAAGAAAACGTGTGAAAAGGCAAACGCGCAGACAAGCCTTCTATGCAGGCGCGAACAAGAAACTAAATGAAAAAACGCGAAACCGGTAAATTTAACGGAAATTGTTTCAAGTGTGGAAAACGCGGGCATCGATCAGTACAGTGTAGAGTGAAGCAACAAGACAATAAAGAAGCAGAGAAGAAACATCAAATTTCTTATGCAGTGTATTCGGCAATACAAAAAGAGAATTTTGCAAACGGCAATTGGTGTATTGACAGTGGTGCCACCTCGCACATGTGCTATGAAAAAGATTTGTTTGTTTCTTACACTGAGAAAAAAATATGTTAGCTGCATTTAAAGATTAAAAGCCCTGGAAGAGGAACAGTTAAAATAAATACAACTAAATGTGAAATAATTTTAAAAAAAATGTTCTATTGTGCCAGACCTGAAAATTTAAAAATTTTTTTGTGATTGGGTCGCTAAGCTATGGGCACAAGTTACATTCAAAGAAAAATTTTGCTGTTTTTAAAATCGAATGACGGGAGTACCATTATTAAAAGCTTTAAAACAAGACAATTTTTTTCTTTTTAAAAAACGTTTTTCCCAAAAAAAGATTGTTTTTTTATGAAAAGGAAAAAAATTTTGTGGGACCCTAGAATGGTTTACCTTACTTTCGCAGTTTTAACGAAAAAATAGATAAACAAATTTGTGCCGGGATTTAATTTTAAAAAGTTTTTCGGCTGAACAAATGTAATACGTGTATCAATCTAAGATAGTTCGCGACCCCTTCGCTCCAAAATTTAAAAATTTTGCATCGCGATTTTTAGAATTAATACATAAAAGAGTAGTGGGCCCAATAAAAACTCAAACCTTGGCGGGGCAATATTTTTTTTACGTTCATAGACGATATGTCAAAACGTGTTTTTTTTTTACTTTTTAAAAAAAAAAATGAAGGGTTAAAAAAATTTTAAAAAATTCAAAAAAATTAGGCCCATGTCAGACAGAAAAAAAGGGTAAAAACCCAAAGTATGATAAAGGTGGGAATACGTAACAAAAAATTTTTATTTTTCTAAAACCCCCACAAAAACGGCCCTTGGCTGGGGAAAGAGCAAATGGCACCCTAGTAGAAATGGCGCGATCAATGATGGTTAAATCAAAGGTGGAAGAATCATTATGGGCGGAGGCTACAGCGACTGCCGCTTATTTAACGTAACAGTTTCTCCTTCGCAGGGCTAAAAGGTACAACGCCTCTTGAAATTGGAAGGGGACACGGGCCCTTTCGGTGTCTCACCTTCGTATATTTGGGTCTAGTGCTTATGCGCTTGATAAAATTGCATCATCAAAATTTCGGCCTAGGGTAAACTGTATGTTTTTTTTGGATATTCTCTAACTGCCAAAGGCCTATGACTCTATGACAGAGATAAGAAGCAAGTCATCGAGGGGCCGTGACGTGAAATTTGTTAAAGACGAAATCCTAAAAATGTGTGTTATACAGATGAATCGAGAAATAAAAATTTTCACATCGTTTGTTATAGACAATAGTAATGAACGATTTGACGATGATTTGTTCCCAAATGAAGCTCAAGTTTTGGCAACTGGAGAAAGAGAAGACTTACGCCAGAAAAAGCAACTAAAACATTCGTTTTCAAGAAGAAGAAATCGACATGGATGAGGACACTTTTCAACGAGAACGAGCAGTCGTTTTCGAGGGTTTCTGCAGCATCCAAAAAACCGAGGAAAAAAAATGAGCCTAAAACGTCGTGGCCCTGGAAGGCCAAGTCTTATTCGCACCGGGACAGCCAGGTAGCCCTAAAAAACAATTACAATATGCTTCAAAATATGATCGCCTATCATGATGTCGAAACTCATACTGTCAAGCAAGCCTTAAAAAAGCAACATTCGTTTGAGTGGGGAGAATTCTATGAAGCGGGAGTATGATGTTCTCATTGCCAACAAAACCTGGTCATTGGTCATTCTACCGCCTGGAGAGAAAGCAATCGATTCCATGTGGGTATTTCGAATTAAAGAAATAATAAAGGCAAACATAACAAATTTTTAAATCAAGACTGGTAGTATGGGCTGTAATCAGCAATATGGAATAAATTTATCAAGAAACCTTTTCGCCAAATTTACGATATGAAATATCAGACTGGGTTTTTGCTTTATGCTGCCGAAAAAGAGTTGTACTTACATCAGGTAGATTTTTTTCAAATGCTTATTTAAACAGTAATTTAAATGAAACAGTATATATGAGGCCAGCCAGAACATTTTGTTAGTAAAGATCAAACCACATCGTGTAAGTTAAATTACAGGAAAGCCTATATGGCCTAAGCAATCGGGTAGGGCTTGGAATAGCACACTTAATAAAGTATTTTCTGAAACTAGGATTTGAAGCTACAAAAAATTAGCCATTTTATATAAGAAAATTGATCAAAGTTCGTACAGTTTAATAGCTGTTTATGTATTTAATTTAATTATTGCCCTGTTCAAAAAAAATTTATATTTGCTCACATAGTAAAAAACATAAAAAGTTCATTTGATATAAAGATTCTGAGTTAAATAATTTTCTTGGTATAGAAATTCAGCGTCAAGGGGAAGTTGGTTTTTATTTCAATTGTCAGGGAAACAATATATAAAGTCCTTGTTAGAAAAGTACAATATGATTTTATGTCGTTCAGTATCAAACACCTTTAGATCCTGGTTTAAGATTAGGGTGCCCAACGATAAGAAATGTAAGAGGGTAGATGTGACCCATTATCAATCCTTGTTGGCCTCTTTAATGTATCCGCTATATCTACACGTCCCGATATTTCTCACTCAATTAGTAAACTGGCGCAGCGAAACAACGATCCACATAGCGGCATGATGCAGTGTTGACGCATATTTTGCTTTACTTGTCCAAAAAAATAGTTTTGAAGCTGCACTTTTACAAAACTGGAGAAACATTGTGGGGATATGTTGATCCCCAGACGGGGGCGAACGCAGCCGGGACAGAAAATCCTATACGGGTTTTACGGATTTTTTTTTTTGGTGGAGCAGCGTTTTTCGTGGAAATCAAAGAAACGGGGTTTTGGGTTGCCCTTAGAGACGAATGATACGCCGCCCCTGTCTACAGCACCCCAAAGGAAAGCAACCATCTACGCAGGCTTTTTAGAAGAAATTCGCTGCCCCTTTCTTCATCACAAAAAATTGTCCAAAAAAATGTGACAATTTAGCGACAACATATAGCAAAAAATCGTGCACCAAAGCGAATAAACATATGATATTAAGCACCCTTTTGGAAATTGTGGGGAAATGAAAAATAATAAAAATTTAAAATTTTTCCAAACGATGATATGTAGCTGATATACTTACAAAAATTTACAGAAAGAAAAAAAAAATGTAAATTTTTGTAAAAGCATCGGAAATGATAATAATGAATTTTTTTTTTTTTTTGTATTAAAATGAATTTGAGAAGAAGTTTTTAAAATTATGGAAATATGCTATTTACTTTGTGGAATGTTTAAATTGAAAAATTACTTTTTATCGATTTATAGTTTTATGATTATCCATCTTAGCTTTGTTCCAACTCTAAACTCACGATTTTTTTCACTTCCCTTTTTCCGCTTGCTCTGAATAAAACGTTTTTTCTTATTTACAATTTCCTTGAGACTCATTCAAACCTAACCATCGTACTCATAGAAAAAAATTTACCCCGGGTTTTTTAAAAGTGAAACTTCTTAAAATTGAAAAAAAAATTTCATGAAACGTAAAAGAAGAAAACAAAAAACCAAATAGTTTGTTCTTCACAAATTTGGGATCTTTGGGGGTTCTTGCAAAAAAGATGAACTTTTTTTTTATCGCTTCATTATGGCGTTAAATTGCCAAGGGATTACCCGTTTTTTGTTTTTGGTTTTGAAAAAGAACCCCCTTGGTTGGACTTGAAAAAAAGAAATAAAAAGAAGTCGCCATACTGGCTCGAAAAAACCCTGCCCCGCCTGTATTAAAACAAATTTTTAATAAATTTCTCATTTGATTTTTTAAAGGTTTTGTTTTTAAAATATAATATAAAAATAAATTTTACTAATTTTAAATTTTTGACCTTCTTTTCTTTGTAGTGCTCCAATTTTCATGTTTTAATAAAATTACTTGTTTAAAATTTCAAAAAAATTTGTTAATAGGGTAATGGGGGAATTTTTAAAATTTTTAGGAATTGATCGTAAAATATTGAAAAGCAAAAAATATTATTCTTTTGAAGTTGGCGGTTTAAACCAATGGATTGCTGAATGAAAATATCAGGATCTCCAATAAAAATGATTAATTTAAAAACTAAAAAATTTTAAAAAAATTTATAACAAAAAATTTTTACAAATCCTTAAATGTAAAATAAGGGGTGGTTTTTATTAATTTAGAATTAACCAAATTGGGCTTTTTTTGAACCTTTTTTGAGAGATATAAAAAATGAATTATTACTTACGCTCAAACAATAAATGGAAGAATAAAATGAACAACAATCTATCTTTTCTTCTACTTCTATTAAACATGATCTGTGTACACACTATACGAGTCTGCAGTCTTTGGTGACTCTAGATATTATAAACTCCGAGATCTAGGTGTTCATACAGACGGGTATAAAAATAAATCGGAATTGAGTGAGCAAGTCATATTATTTGAGTGATGACAATTGACTGAGGAAGACCTGTTCAATTGCGATCGATTAATAGCTAACGTTGTCGATAGAAGCCCGCTCAAAATCCAGCGGTATTTTAGATAAGTCGCCCTATTCAAGGAATCACAGCAGCCCACATCCCCTTATAATTTAAAGCAACTGCAAAAACGTATTCCTTCTATTTAAACTGAAGATTTTTTAGATAACCAAAATAAATAAACGAAAAAAGGTCTTTTTTAAAATTCTCTCTTCCCCTTTTAAATAGATATATAATGGAAGATCGATAAATTTTTAAGTTAAATTGGTTTAGTCTTAGCATTCAGACCAAGACATTTTTCATCTGTGAGGAAATTTCAATTTCAAGGACATTTTGCCAAAAACTTCGCTTTAAAGGTTTATCTTAGAGCGATTTGCAAGTAAATTTTCATTCAGTATTCTTTGTTCCTGGCATACATTTTTTTATCGTTAAAAACATCTTGTCTAAGTCTTAATACCTTTGGCGTATATTTCACAGAGAGTGTTTCACAACACACAAGGCTATACAGGCAACTCAATCTCATCCCGACTCTTTGCTTAAAGCAGAAGCGTTAAAGTGCAAAAGATTTATGAAATTTATTTATGTGTCTAGTACAAAATTCCAATGCCCTAGCATGGGCATGTCTATGGGTCAGCTGCCCAACCTCATTCTCATTTACCCACCGCCAGCCCCACCGCATTCCCCCCGCTCCTATTGCTATTCCTATCATCATCATCATCTGAGTCACCACCACAATTTGCGTTGCGACGGCGTGGACGTTAGCGGATTTGCGACAAAACTCATTCGCCATGGACATGCCAAGCCCATCGCCAACTACCACTGGCCTATCCCCTCGGCCTTGCTAGCTCTTGGCTCGGTGCGGTAGGTTGGGCACACTTCATTTTCGGCGACGTCGTCCTCCGCTTGTTAGCAATGACAACAAAGAGCGACAAGGCTAAATCCTGGTAAAAATTTAGTGCAAAATAATAAAGAATGTTGTTCGCCTGTCCGAGGCAAAAGAAAAGTAAATTATTTCTTCTTCATTCTCATTCAATGCTACCTACTTTAATTTTAATGCTTGGTGCAGTTCTCTCTTCTCACCATTTTCCATTCATGCTCACATCTACAAGTAAAAACAATACAATATATATATATGTATATATTCCGCTGACCCATAAATTGTCACCGAAAGCTCCGAAAACAATAAAAATAAATGATTTTTTAGTGAGTTTTGCCTGCCTGCCTGTTTTTTGTATACTCTTCGTTTTTCTTAAATACCTTCCGCCATTTGCTATAAAGGGGGACATTTAAAATTAAATCAAGAATATGAAATGCTGATTCCGTATTATAAATGCATATATATGATTAGCGAAAAATGCTTCTGATTCATGCATTCTTTTAGAAACAAATTATTATGAATATAGTGGTCCACTTCAGATAGAGGGCGAAAATTCATACTTTTTTTTTCTTATTTTAAATGGA